>VZTB01000708.1:1142518-1167196 GCA_013397245.1 Thryothorus ludovicianus | reverse complement strand
AAAAGTTAATTGCAAACAAAGGATAGATTCAAAGGCCTTCTTCCATGCTTTACTTTCCTCAGTTATTTATTAGAATTCATCTTTATGACTGTCCCATGGTCGGGCTCCACACATATCACAATCACAAATACACACATTGCCTGTATTTACCTGACACAAAACACAGCTTTGTATTTCACACCAGGAACCAGGACTATTTCTATTCCACATTAACAGTCTGGACAGTGTCACCATAACTTAAAGTGACACCCCTGGACCATGAGGTCGGGTGGGTTTCCCTGTGGGCTCTCTGAGGGTGGCAGCCCCAGCTCTGCCATCTGGCAAAGCTGATCATCTCCTTCTTTGCCTCACTCTCAGGTGCAGCTCCTCAGGCTCCCCACCCAGAGCTGCCTTTTAATAAAAACATCAAACAGGAATCTGTCTCCTGGCCCTGTTTTTAACAGGCACCCTCTGGAATGGTTGGATTTCCTGGGTGCAGCCAGGGCAAGGGCAGGCTTGGAACTTCCTTCACATCAGTGTGGTCCTGCCCTGGCACTCAGCAGTGTAGGGTGTGTCACCAAAGCTGCCAGGACATGTCTGATTATGTGGTTGGCTTTTCTTTTTTGCTTTAATGTAAATTTCATGGCTTTAGCAGTGAGAAAGAAAGGAGCTGGGAGCAGTGGTTAGAAATATTAAAATGTCAGAGAGAAAACTCACACAATAAGAAGCTGTTTCAGCCAGGACTTCTGGGATAATTAAGGGTAAGAAGATTTTGGGGTGTGAGTCTGACTGCTGTGATTTAACAGGCTGCAGAAAGAGTAGCGACAGCAGAGAGTGAAATCCTGTTGGATTTTTGTGGAATAGTGGGATGGGGCTCTCCCATCTCTCTCAGGACTTGGCTCCCACCTCACAGGGGAGGGAAGGCAGCAGCTTTCCTTCATGGATCACCTTTCAGATTTAGGTGCTGCTGCTCAGCAGAGCTGCTAAGCCAGAGTTCCCTTCACCTGAGCACGGGCAGTCTGGAAAAGCACACATTGCCTTTTTACCTTCTTTAAACCATTAAAGCCATTTCCTAATTGATTACAACTGTTGTAATGTGGTAGTTTTAACTCTGTGAATAAAGATTACATATGATTAGATAAGCAGTTTAAAAGCTCAGAGAGCTGAATAGTAGCATTTATTAATTGTGCTCACTCATTTATCTTTGTGCTTTACTTGCAATACGGACCCTGAAACCTTAATAAAACTGAATCACAAAGAAAAGCTCATTACTTGGAAAAAAAATGAGGTTTTTTGATTTGAATGAGTTCAGTTTCTGTGTTCCTGCACAAAGGGCTCTTGCTGTCACCCGGGTGTGGGGCAAAGACCTGACTGCAGGGCTGAGCCCCTCTGTGGGCAGCATTGTCCCCTCCAGTGGATCACCTCAGAGAGAATCACAGGCACAACTCGATAGTTTGAACTGGCAATTTGAATCTTTGAAACGGATAATTTATTTTTTAATAGTTTCTAGTATCAAAACTCTAAAAACCACAAGTCTACGCTGTAGCATGGTGGTCTGCCTTCAAATCCAAGGCTAAATCCTCATGTCCTTCCTCTGTTTGGAGGAAAAGGTGAGGGTTTATGCTTTGATCTGTTCCCCTGATAAGAGATCACACTGAACTGTAGAGAAGGTTTTAGCCTTGTGTATACATATTTTTAGAGAAGTGGCAAATTAAAAGTAATGACTCAGGCATTTTGTGTTTGCTCTTTCTCCTGGCCATAATAAATCTTTACACAGAACTGCTGGAAGTATTAAATCACTCCAGAGCAACTTGTCCTTGTTCCTCACTGCAGAGACAATAGGATTTTAATAAACAATATCTTTGATTAGGTTCAGCAGGAAAGCCAAGGATAACTAGGTATTTGTATCTGTCAGGGATTCAACAAGAATCCTTGTAATTCACCTTGACTGCAAAAGCTATAGCAGCCACATGCAAGACTTGATAATTGGCTTTGGGTGTTGGGGAGAGGGGGATTCTCAAATACAGGGATAAACCATGTACAGCAGTACCATCCCCTTTAGAAATAAACATCCCTCTTAAACACAATGCTTATGCCTGGGTAGAGAATATGATGATAATAAATGCTTATTGTGATAAATGGAGTCATGTTCCTCAAAGAAGCAGCAGCTCACAAAAAAAAAACCCAAAATAGCTAAGGAAAATGAGGCTGAACTGGCTTGATGAACAGCAATGATATATAGCCACCAATACAGAGCTGCAAAATGCTCTTTGACTTAATTTTAGAGTTGCTTAATATTCTTGTGATAGCTGTAATAGGTTCCAAGACAGACTTTACACTGCTTTAAACATGTTATTATTTATGTTCCAGCCACAGTGAAAAGGGATGGAATATGTGGCCAGTACTTAAAATGAAAGAAATGCCCAAAATGAAAGTAGGCAAAAAAACCTGAGAGCTTTTGTTTCAGAATAATGACCATCCCAATGGGATAATTAATTTCCCTTAGAGCAGCTTGTTATTTTTCAAAGATATTATACTTATGCAGATTTAACTGTAGAAACATCATATTGTTGTAATTTCTCCAGTGTGATGCAGCTCTAATTACTCACTGCTCAGAGCATGAAAAGGAAATGAAAGATGAGTCGCAAGTAAATTTTTATTTTAAAAACAAAGAAGATAAGTTTTGAAAGAGGAAAAACAGACCGTTGTGTACCAGACTGGGAGCATGGATACATTTCATGGAAAGAGGAGCTGCAGTAATTCTGGATTTTCCCGGGAGGATGTTGCCAGAGGTGAGCCACAGCCTGGAAGGAGCTCGAGGTTATTTTCAGCAGTGACAGCAGGATGAAAGCAGCACACCTTGAAGAACACCCCACCAAGGGCAGGAGCTGGAGCTCTGTACTTCTGTCACCTGTTTCTTTGGATTTACCCTTTATCTGGCTGTGCACATTAGTTTTGACAAATCTTCCCCAAAACTAAGGCTGCTGTGGTGCCTTTGGGGGTGTTTGGCTTAGGGCTGCTGGATCAAACTCAGCTCCCAGGGAGCTCACTCAGGCAGCAGCCCCACGTGCACAGGCTGCTCTTTCTCTGCCCTGCCTCTGCTTTGTGTCTGGGGCTTGTGCTCTACCCTTTCAGTCATCCAGACACTTTTCCCAGGCTAAGAAAGACATTTTCTGCCTCATTTTCCCTTGCCTTTCCAAGGCCTTATGCAGCATGGCGTTGAGCACTCTTGGTCCCTGCAGACCTTCAGAGCTCCTGACCCCTCTGAGGGTTGGAGCAAAGTGCAAACTGGAGAGCTCCAATACACCTGGTGAAAAAAAGATCCTGATGGAGCAGCAAGGAGCAGAGAGATCTGAAGATCTCCCCCCATGACCAGAGCAAAGTGAGCTGCAAACACCTCCAGCTTCTGATTTCTGAATTCTGAGTTTAGGGGATTGACACAAGCTGCTATGTTCACCTTATAATTTTCTTCCTGTAAAGGACCCTTTGTTACTGCAGAGTGAAGTTCAGAGCTGCCAGGCAGCCACCTCAGTGCCATGCAGAGCTGGCAGTGCAGCTGGCACACCAGATGCTCTGGAGGTTGCTGTGGTCACCTGGATGCTTGTGAGCCAAGAATAGCCCCAGCACACGTCAGCAAGCTCACAGGGAGGCAAAGGCTGCACTGCCCTGCCCTGCCAGCTGACCAGAGAGAAGCCTCAGATAAAATTTCAATAAATAAATAAGCAAACACTTTAAAGAGGAGACAGAGTACACAGGTTGCCTGTGGGCAAGGAGGATGCTACAGGGTGATGACACAGGGGCATGTTGGCACAAATAAAAGCTGGGTCTTTGCCCTTCCTTCCCACTCTCAAACCCATTTGGACACCTTTCCAGCTGCAGGGTTACTGGGCACAGCCCCATGGTGCTACACTGGCCCTGGTCAGTGGCAGGCACATTCTGTGTTTCTCCCTGCACAGACCCCATCCCGTGAGCTGCTCCTGCAGCATCCACACTGCTGCCAGCACCACCCTCACCACAGCCCCTGCCCGTCCCACACCGAGCTGAGTGTGCCAGGACTCCTCCAAGGGGAGGGGAAAAACCCATCGAAAACAAAACAACAGGCAAACTCACTCTTTCCTCCAAACTGTTTGGAGGAACCTGCCCAGGCACAGTGAGATGCAAAGTGTTCACATTGACAGCACCTGTATGAGGTGCAGGGCATGAAAGGGAGCACATCCACAGCAGGGGCAGAAATTCAACATAAATTGAATGCCACAATTCAATTCTCACCTAACAACAGCTGTAACAAAGGCAAGGAAGGAATTCCTTGACTCAGTTGTCATGACAATACTCTTGAAAAATATCTGCCACAGGACCAGCCCTCACAGCCTCTGTGTGGCTGCTCCTGCCCCCCGTTCATGCAGCTCTGTCCTCCAGATCAGCTCCAGGGTGGAACCATTGCACTCGTCTGCTGCACGTGGAGGCAGCAGAAACCACCAGTGCAGCTTAGAGTGCAGTTGCTATAATTAGTTTGTGAAATGAGCACTGCATGGGGAACTCCTCAAGCTGTGCCATTACACAGAGAATGGGATAATTGCCATGTGGTTGCATTGGATTTCTTTTTTATTCACATTTTTCATTGCGACTAATCTTGTTAAATAGTGACAAGTACGAACGTTCGTGGTAGAAAAATTAAATGCAAATGCTACTGCCATGCTCAAAAAAGACCAACAACAAAACCTCAATGTATGTTTTTTTTCTGTTACCTCTGCTTCTATGCTGGTCTTTGACTTACACTCCTAGGATAAAACTGCAGCATTTCCTTGGAAAATTATCTTTGATTAGAATAATAGTTTGATTAGAATGATAGTTTTGGTCTTATTCTTGATATATTTAATGTTATTATATATTATATTAATAGAAATATAATTTATAAATACAATATATAATTAGATTAGATTAAATTATTATATACATTATGTCTCTATATAAATATTACTTAAATATATAGTTCTATATCAATACCACATAGTTTCATATCTACTTTATATATTATATATATATAAATTTTATATATATATAATAGAGAGAGGAAAAAAAACCTGAATGTCTCTGTTGTTCCATGTCAACTTAATTTTAAGAGAAATTTAAGACCTAACTAGGCAGCAAACAGAAAAAAATACCCACTTTCATCCATGAGCTAATATACTTCCCTTCACTGACTTTTTAGCAAATATGTTACTAATATCTCTTCCAAACTACTGATAATTTCACTGGTGTGTGATTTAGCTATTACTGGAATGCTCCTTTCAGATAACAAATAGGAGGGAAAGAGAGGGGAAATGTGAGAGGGTCCTGTGTGGGGATGGATGGCTTGTCCCAGAAAGAGCAGGAATGAGGAACCCCCAAGGGCAGAGCACAGCCCAAGGTGTCGAGCACATTTTCCCCTGGATCAGCATTTCAAGGGCAAAATGAGGCAGAAAGCCTCAGTTCAGCTCTGCGAGCACAAGTGAAGTCAATCTGAGACAAAGCACCAGCTCTGACACACAGATCCCCACATGATGCCCCAAACAGCCCATTACCCTTCTCAAGGGATGCCCTTGCCCCTTCCCCTGCTCCTGAGAGCTGCTTTGCAGCCACCCAGAGCCCCAGAGCCACCTTCCCCTCTGTCACCAGCAAACCAACAAATGGCTCTGCACAGAGGGGAGCCCCTTCACCCCACAGCCCCTCTCCCCTGAGCCCCTCTGTGCAAGGAGGGGCTGATTGCTGTTCAGATCCTCAGCACTGGGGCAGACAGGGCTTCTGCCCTCCTCTTCCTCCTCCTCGTCTGCTCACACAGGAACAACCACCTCAGCCATGAGGCAACAAGGGAGGAGCAATATCAACCACTCCTGATTCCCACCAAAGTGTGAGAAGAAAAGAGGGTCCTAGACCTGGGCAAACCAGTGTCTGCATTTCCCCTGCTTACCCTCCCTTCTTCTTTAAAGGCTGGCACAACCACCATTATTATTATTATTATTAACCATAATAACTGCTGGGCAAGGCACTAGTGCATGGATGCAGCGTGTCACTGCACACAGCAAATATCTGGGCTACATGGAAAACTTTTGAATGAAGTAGGTGAATTTCTGTTTGCTCTGGACTAGACTGAAGAAAGTTTTGGACAAAACAAATGATATATGCAAGCAGCAGGGTGCCATGCTTTTTCTATCTCAAAATCCAGAGAGCGTCTTAATTCCTGCTTAATCCAGACCCACTCCCTGATGGTTTTCAGCAGTGAGCTTTGGAGATAAGACCAGACAGCACCTCAGATGATCCCAAAATGTTCCATGCAGTAAGCTGAAAGTTCAAAATAAAAATCAAACTGAAACCAAAAGAAACAAACAAAAAAACTAAGAAAATACTCTTACCCTTATCTCAGATGAGCTGAAACAACCTAGGGGAAAAATGATACCATGCAGTGGCAGTGTCAGGCTCTGTGAGGATGTTCTCTTGGTTTGGCAATACTCCCAGGGTTTCTTTCCTTGCTACAAATGAGTTGGCAAGAGCAGTAATTGAGAGCAAAGCCTTTGCTTCAAATCTAACCAGGACAGGGTTAATGTGGCAATTCTTTCCAAAGCTAAAGGAAAAAACATCCACCAGGCTACAACAGATGATGAGTCTTGCTCCAAGAAACCTCTGGTTTAAACAAGCACAAATTACAGGACATTGGGCACTGGCCTGCTCCTCCTCAAGGTCTGGGTTGGGATGGGGTGCTCAGAGAAGGCTGCAGATCCTGGGCACTCACGGGGAGTTAAGCAGAAGGCTCTCAGAAATGCAGATCTGCATTAAATGCTTCTGTGGCAGCTGCAAGGCAGCCCCAGCACAGCTCTGCTCAGGGCAGCTCCTGGCCCAAATCCCTGCCCAGGGATCAGAGCAGGAACAGGGAACAGGGCAAGAACCAGCCTGGCCAGGCACAAGCTGCTGCTGCAGCTCCAGAATGACACATCTGGGAGCCTGGAAAACATCCCGAGGGACACGTGGGATCAGGAGGGACAGCAAGGCCCCATCCAAGGTCACAAGCACGAGCTGGCCCAAGGCAGCACCACTGATATTGAAAGGAAAAAATTCATTTAAGGAGCCTCTTGACATCCTCCAGTCTTTGCTGGTAACCTGAGGTGATCCAAGGCCACCTCTGCCAGCTCAGGGGATTTGTCATCAGAGTGGTGCAATGTGACCTACGAGTGATGGTCTGGGAAAGCAGATTCCTGCAAGGCTGCAATTTTCTGGCCATCAAATAGGTGTGGATGGCTTGGCAGATCCAAAATTACAGTGCAAGTAGGAGTACAGGGGAAATTATTATTGTCAGGATTTTATGGAGAAAATAACCATGTAGAATGTATTTTAAGGTGGTAGTTTAGACAGGAGCATGATAGCATCGTAAACCATAAGAGGAAAACTTGAGGCATTTAAAAACATCAGAGGAAAAATGAGAGTGAATTACTACTGCCCCTTCTTTCCTAGTTATTTCTTGTCTTAAATGATATGTGTGTGCCTGAGAGTGTGTTTGTAAATATATTTCCTTTTTTTCTCTTCAGATAGGTTTTACAAATGGAAGAACTCACAATGCTGTTGTATTAAGGAGTAAAAATAAAAATCTGTGAGCGTTTACAAGCACTAGCTGGAGAGAACAGGTAAGTAATGGCATCCCTCCAGAAGATGAAGGATGCCATCAGATCATCTGACTGCAGCCACCAGAGCCAGCAAACTCCCTTTGGAAACCTCCCATCCCTCCTCCCAGAGCCCTGCCAGAGCAGACACACATCCCTGTAAGTGGGTTTGATTTATTAACTAAGATAGTTCTGGTGTTTCTGTGGAGCTACCCAGATCCTCAGGGATTTCTGCAGAGCCTGAATTCACCTTAAATTGCACTGCCCTGTGCCATCCCACACAGGGGTGGCACTGCACGAGGAGCTCCTATAAAGTGGGACAGGCAGGCCAGGGCTGTGAGATGTTCACCCACAAGCATTTCAGCGTGTGCTCCCCAGGGCCAGCGTGGGTGACACTCCATATGTCTCCCATTTATCATAAATGAATGCCATAAACAAGTGTCCTTCAGAAAGGAACTGAATGTCAGCATTTCCTGAGCCTGGTTAACCAGACTCACACTGTGCCAAGGATTCCTAAAGGGAAGCAGAAGGTCTGACTGCGTGGAGAAAGGCAGTGGGATGGGAAACACCTCATCTTCCCAAGGTGGGAGGCTGGAAGGTGGCAGAACAGCTTATTTTGGGAGCTGTTTGTTAGCTGAGCTCTCAGCCCTGCCTGCTGGCATATCACTGAAAGTTTGTGACTGATAAAAGAAGACATGGATGAAAGGCTAAAACAAATTTAAGCAACTTTCTAGGAAGGATTTTCTCTCTTTTTCAAAAATATTATCAGGACCCTCTCTGTTTTAAGACTCTACTCCAACATTTTCACTGCGAATCACCAACCAAGTGGGAAGCAGATGAATAAAGTGTCTGGTTGACACAGAGAGGCACAAAGTGATGTCACCCTTCAGGGAACTCCCACAGCTTTCCAAGTTATCTTTCCCAAATTTCAACTTTGTAACTTTTGGAAGTTTTGAATTACAGAATACTGCCTCCCAGTGTGGGATGGGAGGACAAGGCAGAGCTGGGCATCTCCAAGGCTTTGAAGATCAGTCCCTCGTGGATGAGTTGGCTGTGCAGAATGCTCTGCTTGCATCCCATGGTCCAGCTGGCCGTGGCTGAGTGAGGGGCTGTGTCAGGGTGTGGGCAGCCAAAATCTCAGAGGGTGAAGCTACCAAGGCTGCAAAGCCCCCAGATCCAGCTCACCATCCTCCTCCTCTGCCTCCTGGAAGATCCACTGCTCATGGGCTCTATCAAGCACTGAGCAGCTTCCATCATCCAGTCCCTTTCAGACTCAAAACAAACCTCACTGACACTCCGTGGGCTGGCTGTGGCATGTGTCACATGTCAATAAATGCAGAACAGCTCACTGCAGGCACAGTCTGAGAGCAGGCATTTCTAGGTGTAAGTAAAAAATAGTTTCTCCCTGATGAACAGTTTCACAGGTGGTGTAAAGCAGCCTGGATGCTGATTTCAGTGGGACAGTGCATGTTTCTATAATTTAAAGCTCTTTCCCAGACTATTTAGAAAGTGGGACTCCCTTCAAGCATCTCCCAGGGTACCTTCATGTCACAACACTCCCTTCCTGGGAAATTGTCAGCCAGGAGTATGAGTTACTTCAACAGCTACATCACTTCAGACAAAACCTCGCCATCTGCTCAACCCTCTAATTACAAATGCAGAAAACATAATTCACAATCAAATCACATATAAAAGGCAAGAAAATGAGCAATTAAAATGCACATTCTGCCAGGCAAATCAACCTTCCCTTCCCAGCCACGCTGTCACAGGCAGGGTCAGGATTAGTCCCAGATCACTGGAGACCCTGGTCCTGCTGCTCTGTCTGAGAGCAGCCTTGATCCTCTCACCTACCAGGGACTCTCTCCAGCTCCAGCCTACTGCTCCACCTACCAGTGACCTGCCAGCCCTCAGGAGCACTTTTTCCAAGGGACCAATTTACCTTCCCAATATACAGACATATCTTTGTTATTTCCCACTCCCTGCCTCTCTTCTGGAGTGCTCCTGGCTCACAGGTCAGCGCAAACTGAAGGGTTTGGGGCGAATAAGCAGGGATGGATGGTGCTGTGTTTGCAGCAAACACCCCAGGCTGAATTCATCTCTGGTGCAGCGTGGCTGCACTTAGTGAAGTTATCATCCCCTCTGGAATGTGCATTAGCATTCCAGCATCATTTATCCTCTATAAGTAATTCAAGCCTACAGGGGCAATTTCTTCTTCGAAATTCAAAGTCTCCTTCTCTAGCATCAGCTGGTTCAGAAGGACTGAAATGCATCTCTGAGGCTGAAGAGAAAGAGGGTCCTTGAAGAGGGATGTTCCACTGGGGAGAAGGATTTTGACGTGCCTTACCCCCACGTATCTGACTGAGAGACTGGATGACAGACAGCTCTGTCCATCAGTCCGTCACTGATGTTTGGGCTCTTAGGAGCAGCCCCAACGCCCATCAGGGCCATCCCTGAGGATGAGAGTCAGTGATCTGCAGCAGTGCAGAGCAGGGGGAACAAAAGTCCTCTCTATTAATGTCACTCAAGTTATTCAAAGCTCTGCACCTGATGTGTCTGCTGGGCCCTTTCTTGTGGCACATCTTCCCACTCTTCCCTGGGTGATAAAAACCCCTTTGTGAGCCAGCCCTGCAGTCTGATCCTCCCATCCATCCCTGCTCAAAGCCTGTGCAAGGCTCCTGGGTTTTTTTGGCAATGCTCAGGCTTCCATGTCAGGCCTCAAGCAACACACAGGTCCCTGCTGTAGAGCTGCTGGATGCCAGAGCCATGGAATAGGGAAGGGATGGGCTGCAAATGGGAGAGTCCACCATGTGCTGTGCCACTCTGCCATTGCAGGGGCTTCATCTCTGAGCAAAACTCCAGCAACAAGGCAGCTGAGGTGACCCAGGCTGAGGGAGATTCCTGGCTGGATCAGCTTGCTAAATAATTTCTATTCTTCCTCTTAAAAGCCTGCTCCACTGACCTTCCTCCCCTTCTACCACCAGAGCTGGTCCATGAGATGCTTGCTGGCAGAGAGCATGAGGCTCTGATATTCCCTCAGAAATGTTTCAGAGCTTCATGATAGCTTTACAATATCTTGCAGTGAAGTGGCAGATGGGATTCTGGACTAATCAATACACTGATGGAGCCAGGTGCTGGATCACTGATCTGAACTGAAAGAATGAACAGTAAATCCAAAGAATACAAAAGTACCATTGGTTCAGTAAAGCAACATAATCTGCAATTTGTTCAGCAGGCAATTCAGCTCTCAGGTTTGCAAGCCTGTGCTGTGAGCTCAGCAGGGTGAGAGCAGCAGGCACCTCTCCCCCTGCACCAGACACTGCCTGAGGAGGAGCTGCAGCCCAGGTTGCTGCTGCAGGGAATCAGAACTGCAGCTCTTGTGCAAGGCTGAGCACAGCCTGAGCTGAGTTCACCTTCCCTGGCCTGAATCCACTCTTGATGGACCCAAGACAAGCCCTCAACCAAAAGCCAAGGGTCACCTGATGGGATCAGTGGACAGGAGGCTGCTTGGGCCATTACACTGCCAGGAAGGGACAAGTGCCCAGCTGTGAAACCTGGGATACCCAGCTCTGTGTGTGGGAGATGGGGCAAAGGGGACTCAGCACCAGCAGAGCCCTGTGACCCCCCCACCTGCCCCTGCTTTACAGCTATGCTCTGAAAATCAGAATTGCAGGGGTCCTACACTGAATCAAGACAACCAAAGAGCTCCTAGCAAGGGAGATTTTGTCCTTCCTGTTTGCTTAGCAGCCCCTGAGCTAATACCCATCACCAATAACTTTTTCATTTAAATATTCGGAGATTTTAAAAGCCAGACAAAAGAGATGCAACAAGTTATAAATTCAACAGACATAAACTGTAGTTATGGTTATACCTAAACAGACATAAAGCTATAATGTGGATCAACGCATTTTATCAAAGTCATTCACTGAGCACTGAGTCCATGCAGCTTAGCTATTGCCTTTCTACAGCCCTGAAATATTTACCATAGTTTAAGATTAATCTGGAACTTTATTATGTAGTTATTTTAATCTCACTTTATTTCATCACTGCTTGGAGTCCTATTATCAAAGTGAGATCCTGTTAGGATACAGCAATGATGAATGGTGTTAGAAGCAGCTGAAACAGAAACAGAATCCAAATCTGTTTTGCTATATGCAGTAAAAAAAAATATCAAGAGAGCATTTATGATGCATTATAGAGGGATAAAGGTGTTCCTATGCAACCAGCAGCTCTGGGGACAGAGCCTCTCCAGCAGGTTTCCTGCATGATTGCACTGAGTCCTTCGCCTTGCCATAAGGGTTTTTTGGAGGTGGAATCTCTGTGTGGAGATTGAAGGCTCTGAGAACAAGCCTGGTGCTTGGGGCTGCAGCCTTTGCCCTGTTAGGGTGTTGCTCAGACATTCTCTGGTGGGCACTTTGCAGCCCAGCTCCTCAGTAAGGAATTCAGGGGAGTGTTGAAGACAGTCAACTGCTCTAAAGCACGAATTTACATTTCATCTGCCAAGATATTTAAAGCGTATCAATATCTAAATGCTATCCTGAATCAGAATATTTTTCCAAACTGGGACTGAGGGTTTTTAGGACGTGGTTAAAAGCATAAGGATGAAAGGCCACAAGGATACTTTGGGGAGAAGCAGGGGAAGGCTGCTCCTCCAGCAGAGCAGCGCTCACTGCCAGACTCGGGTCACCCGCAGGGAGGGAGGGCTGGAGCCCGGCCCGTCACAGACAGGGCACTGCTGGAGGCAGGACAGGACTGTCCACCCAAAAAGGGCCCGCTCAGCTCCTGCCCCGCCGGGGGACAGCGAGCCAGCCCCAGCGAGGGGACAGAGGACGGCCTCAGGTCACCCCATTCACGTCCCCGCGCTCCACACCACAGTCGGCTGCTCGGGGATTTCTGCTCGGGGATTTCTGCTTTTCCCTCCTTCCATCACCCTCAGCCCCGCAAAGCCACCATCCCCACGGCGGGGCCCCGTTCCTCGGGCACGGCCGGCCCTGGTTTCGCGGGATTCGCGCTCCGGTGCCCGGGGGACACCCGAGCATCCCCAGGCAGCTGCAGGAGCCGCTCGGTGCCGTGAGGTGCGAGGGGGCTCCGGCCCCGGCAGCGAGCCCCGGAGCCGCGGCAGCACGGCGGGCACCGCCCGGTCTGCACCGTCCTCTAGTGGCCACCGGCCCCGCTTCACTGGCCACAGGGCGGGGACAGCCCCCTGTCCCCACGGCACTGAGCCCGCACTGCAGCGCCGTCCCCTCTCCTGGCCTCCCGTCATGGTGAGATGGGACGGTCATCGCTATACCTGGGATGGTCATCGCTATACCTGGGACGGTCATCGCTATACCTGGGACGGTCATCGCT
Organism: Thryothorus ludovicianus; assembly: GCA_013397245.1. Classification (NCBI taxonomy): domain Eukaryota; kingdom Metazoa; phylum Chordata; class Aves; order Passeriformes; family Certhiidae; genus Thryothorus; species Thryothorus ludovicianus. Next base: position 1,154,243 of record VZTB01000708.1, on the reverse strand, counting down.
ATACCTGGGACGGTCATCGCTATACCTGGGACGGTCATCGCTATACCCGGGACGGTCATCCTTGCAGGGACACTGCAGCGGTCACACTGACCGCCAGCGGGGCTGCCTCCCGCTTAGGAACTGCAGCTCTTGGCCATCAAACCTCTGCTTCCAACACCACAGCGCGTGGTGCCTCCCATCTCCAGCCGAGATGACTGAAATGTAAATCCTCACACTCCCGGCGTGCAGGAAACCGATGTAGCAAAAGGGACGCGATGATTCATTCGCTTTGTATCTCGGAGCCCAACTCTCCTTCCCCAAGAGCAGCCCAAGAATGCACCTTGCCACCCACCTAAATATTTGATAAAAGTTAAACACGAGCACCTGTGATTGATGCCTCTCCTCACAGCCCGCTCCAGCTGCTCCCTGGATAGCGCCTGGCGTTATTGAGGCATCAATTATCCTCAGCACAAGCACGGCTCCATTAGCAGGCCTGCAGCCTGCTCGTTTTGATAAGGTTCACTCTGAGCATTTATCAACAAAATGGGGATAACCAGCAGGACATGGAGTCTGCAGCTTTTAACTCTGCTAGGACAGAGATGACGTTCACATCTCTGCATGCACCATCAACCAGAGCATCCTGTCTGCTGGGGTTTATTTCTCTGGAAGAGGAAGGCAGTTTCACTCTGGTTTTATCTCTTTTGGCTCTATTCACACGCTCCAGAACTCTCTTTTTTAGAGGTGCAAGTATGGCCCAGGGACTGCAGAAGTATGACCAAAGAAACTGCAGAAAAGCAATTCTTTTTAGTAGCAGGTCTTAAAAACAAAGACAGACTCTTGGCTTATTAACAGCAGTAAATCTCCAAGTCCAATAGGCCTCAGTTAATGAATATTGATTATGATAGTGCTGGAAAAGGCTAGTGTCAGTTGAACTGAGATCCTCTGGCCCTTTTTGCCTGAGCAGGGCTGTAAATTAACTGAGAGCTTGTTTTTCAGTATTAGGTAGAGGAAAACACAGGGGTTATGGCTGCACTGAAGCCCTCACTATCTCAGGGATATGAAACCACCTTAATGCTAATAACAGCACTCATTTACAGATGTAAATTTGCACTTCCCTCTATCTCCCAATGAAAATCTTAAAAGCAAGAATCTAAGCTGATTAACACAAACATTGTGGTCACCTCAACCTTTGGCTCCCCAGATAAATCACATCATGCTCTTGATGAGCAGCTCTATTTTGCAGCCAGGCTGGGATGACTTTGAGTGGAAGCTCAGGAAAATAAACCAAGAGCAGTCCATTGAATCAGAGACCCTATCGTCACCCTCTGGCGGGGGACTGAGGCAGTGATGGGTGGGGAGGCTGCAGGGTTAGGTCAATGTTTTCATAAAGCTATCTTTTATGCTCACTGAAATAGCCCAACAACAACAAAAACCCCCAGAACAGCCCTGTCCCCCCTCCTCACACCTGATAAAAATCAAATAATAACAGGAGTGACTTATGCACTCTCTGCCTGGTACTTCCAGTTAATACACCCCATGATTAAAGCATCTATAATCTACAGTCTGTGGAGACCTGTAGAGCAGGAGCAGCAGCAGGTGTGCAGCCTGATAAGGGTTGCTCACTCCGTAGATGAAACTTTCAATATTTATAACTGCTGATTTTTTTTCTCGATGCCTCCTATTGAGGGGAAAGGGGTGAAAGTTGAAAGATAAAAGCTTGATGAAAGACCAGGTGGAATATTTTTCCAAGGACAGGCAGGGGCTTAAAGCCATCTCCACCTAAGAGCTGGTTTAAAAATGTTGCTCAGCTGGGGGGTGACATCTCTGAAAATCTTCAAGGCTGGTCTGAAGTGCACCCAGGCTTTCAGCTGTGAGCTCCTCTCAGCTGTCTGTGGTTGGATTGTCTGCACCAAGCACAGTGGGACTGTGCTGGGACTGCCAGGCATCATCACAAAATAATTAAGTCACTCCAGGTCAGCTGCACATACTCCAAGTAAAGCACTAACAGCATTTCCAGCTCAGCACTGAAATGTGCTGAGGAATTGGAAACACCCTGTGTCAGCCTGAGCCTCCACGGTGTCAGCAGGAGCAGCACACAGGGCACTGGGAATGCTCTGGGAAACATGAATTCCTGTTCCAGTCCAGCCACTGCTCAGTGGTACCGGGGATCCACTGGTGCCTTTGCAGTCCTCCTCCTGAGAAAAACACCCCTCTCCATGGCATCCCTTCTCCTGGTGCTTGCATAATGCCTCAGGCTGTGGCCATTTGCTCTCAGGCACAAGGCTTTCCCCACAGGCAGCAGAGGGACACACCACAAGGTGTGTTCCAACATTCCCCACCAAATCCACCTGCCCCACGTGCAGGGTGTCCCTGTTGGGTGCCAGGAGACCCCAGAGGGACAGACAGACAGCCCTGAGGTCACTCTGTTTACTCTGTCCACACAGAGGAACCCAAGCAAACTCTCTCATTTTCAGCACTTTGAGACCTGGATTAGCCCCAAGCTAAGTGGTTTAATTTTTGTGCCTTCAAAAAGGACCCAACACTCCTGAGTGTCAATATGACAGAAGTGAATGACACTGCTCACCAGCAATTACACAGATAAGTGGGGCCAACCTGGATAAAATAAAAATATGCAGAGAAAGCCATTCAACATAGACATTCATTCCTTTAAATACAGTCATTCATTTCATCTGAGATGATACACTGACTTCTGTCAAAGTGAGCCATGTGGCTCTCATTGCTACAGCAGAGCACTTCAAGATGTTTACCAAACAAACACAGACAAAGTCCTGTGACAAAGGGAGACACATCTCAGAGATGAAATACAAGGCTTGGGTGAACCTGAACCGAGGCCTCTCAAGCTGAAAGTTATGTCTCAACCATTCTGCCTTCCTACCTCAGACACCAGAAGTCAAAGAAAGAAGAAAAGCATCTGCCTTTTCACCAGAGAACAAAGAAAGAGACTTGCAAAGAAAAAGGAAAAATATCAGTCCTCAGAAACACCCCACCTGAATTCAAAAGCATCAGAAAGGAAAGAAAAAAAGATGTAGAGCTCTATACTGTGAGGACACGTCCACTGTTTGGAAAGCATGAAAAAAACTGGATGGAGAAAATGTAACACTTCAGTGTCTCCAAGACAGCTGCAGTTTTCCTTGACTTAACCAGACTTGGCTGCCAGAAATTGGATTTCTTGGCCTATGCTCTCTTGATTGTAATTTGCTCTTCCACAAAATATGATTGCAAATTATGCAAGCAGAGTTTAAATCTAAAAAGGTAATATTAAAAGTCTTGAGTTTGTCTGTGCTGTTAATAATGAGTTTATCTCAAAATTAAAACCTTGGGGGGAACCCTATCAAATGGAATTTCTGCATGACTTCCGGAAATATATGAAAAATTACCAAAAGCATCCAGTACCAGTGGAGTTAAAAAGTTATTAGCCCCTGGATACACTCTGGCCAGAGCTTCTAAAACACATGCAGGCTGCAAGCAAAACCACACCAAGCTGCTTATCATTGTCAAGCAAAACTCAAGGATTAGCCTCCCACTGCACATCAGCTGGCCTCCCTGGCTACAACAGGCACCAGGATTATGTTCACTTCCAAAGCTCATGAGCATTTGGAATCCAGCAACCTTAGTGCATGAGATGGATGTACAGGAAGGAACACCAGCAACATTTCACAGATGGATTTATTGAGCATCTTCTAAGTTGTTAGACAAACCAGTTTCAATGCCTTGAAGGTGGGAGTGCTGAGTACAAAGATAAACATTCCTCTGAAGATGAGCTTAAAAATGCATATAAAAATATAAAACATCAGGTGTTTACACTTATGTAATTGAAGACACTTATTACAAACAGGTTGTCAGTTCTCATATAAAAGTAAAACATTTGAAAAAGAAGAGCAGTCAGAGAATGCAATTCCCCTCAGTCCCATGGAATAGCAGAGAGATGTCTGTGGATGCAGGCCCTGGTCACAGCCAGCAGCAGCTCCCAGTTCTCAGGGGAGGACTGAGATCCCAGCCATGAACAAGTCCAGAAACCCTTGCTCTGAGGAAAAATCCCTCCCATATATTTACCAGATACCAGGTGGCAGTGTGCAAGTGTGAGAAACACAGCCAAGTCCATCCAGGGGCAGTGGCTGCAGCTCAAGCAGCCCAGCTCTCCTCACAGGGAAGGGCTGCTGAGCACCTGGGAGCTTTCTGCATGTCCCTGAGACCCAGCTGCTGACAGATGTGTTCTGGTAAGAGATGGCATCAGTCTAAACTGAAGTGCTCTGCAAAAATATCATTTTTCTTCCCAAACAAACCTCGTACTTGCTCAAACTCCAGGGGCACATCAACAGCCTTTTTCTTTACTTCTTTATCAAAAAGCTACAAAACAAAAACCAGAAAATATTGTCAAAACTCAGTACAAGCTCTTCACCCCAGTAACACTGCTCACTCTAAAGTCTTAAAACATCCAGTAAATAAACACTTCAAAAAAAAATTAAAAATACAAGCCAGCCCTGTCACCACTGCTGCTCATGCTGTTATTTAACAGACCATTTTCCTGGTTTGTCCTGGTTCTGGGTAACCAGGTCAGTGTATCTCCCTGCCCAGCAGCCAGGCAGATGAACAGGACATTGCTGCTGCATCCAGAATCTCCTTTCCTCTGGTTCCAGTCATTCACAAAGGCACAGCAGCATTACCTCATAAGCTGAGAGCTCCAGGAGCCCTGATATGTCATCCTCCATTTCAGACAGGGACTGGTTGAGGACAGCAGCTGCCTTGGCCACATCTGGGTGATAATGGTTCTGGAGAGACTGAAAAAGCAAGACAAATACATCTAATAAGTACAGGGTAACACACATCCATCTGCCCATGGAAACTCTGCCCATTTGTTGGTCAGATCTTCAGTGACCTCTAAATTCCATCAGACCCACGTTTGCTGCACCATGCTACTACAGAGCTTCAGGAAATCCTCATTTCAGGCATCTTTCAAACATGTCAAAGGCTCCTCTCACATGGTCACATCCAGCTCAACACAGATCATCCACAGGCCATGTCTGCACTGCATAACCCAGTTCTGCCACTCACAGTGCCCTCATGCCACACTTAAGCTCCAGCCCTCCAGGATTCCAACTCCTGCACATCATTCCTCTTGCTGCTTCAGCCCCCTACACAATTCATCCATTTCTAGAGGATAACCTGGCTCTACTCAATTCATTTCCATCAGTGCTCACCAAGCTCCTCTCTCCCCTCCAGAGCAAATGAAAAGTCTGGTACATCTGCAGCTGTTTAATCTGTTTCAGCTGTGTACTGCAAATTCAAATGTGTGCTCACAAGCCACCCTATAATTAGCATGTACATCTCTCCAGTGTATGGAATTCTTCTCTAGGATCAAAAATGATGCAGACTAAAAGAACTCATCTCATTTGCAAGATATATGTCAAGCAGGCTCTTGTGAGAGGAGCTGTCCACTGTCAATACATGTCAAATAAGCAGCAAGGCTGGAAGAGACCCCTAGCAGACCCAGATGCTCATTTTGGGATGACATACCTGAATCTCCCAGAGAGAGCTCTCCAAAGCCCTGCTTTCAGATGGCTCCTCCTCCTCCATAATATATGGATCTTCTGACATATCTAAAGAAACAGGAGATTCAGAGCTAATACCTCCTGTGTGATGTGTACAAACCCAAAGGGAACATAGGCCCAGAGCAGTGCAGCAGCCAGAGCCGCTCCTTCCCGAGTCATTTATGGTCCAGGGACAAACTGACACATCCCAGCATGACCCAAGAGTCACTGCTGGCAGCACTACAGAGCCATGGCACTTGTAAAGAGCATAGGAAGTAGGGCATTTGGAACAGCTTTGAACTCACCAGCAGGAACCTGCTGACATTTCACAAGCCCAAGGGACAGGACAAAGAGAACCTTCCAAACCTCAGAACTGGAATCTCCCCTTCTCCTGCACAGGAATGCTTCTCTCTGTGCTGCCTACAAGGCCCAGCACAGCTGCCCTCTCACCTGCTGGCCCTGCTGGCCTGTGCACCAGCACCCTGCAGGCGGGGTGCCTCCGGAAGAGGTTGCAGATGAAGGGAATGATCATGAGGAGAGCCTCGGGAGGGGCCGTGAGCGCCAGCCGGGACAGGCGCTTGATGAACGCGGCCACCAGGTACGCCGGCAAGTGCCTGGGGACAGGGGACAGGAGGGGACAGCTGTTACAGCCCTGGCAGGACAGCCAGCAGCCTCAGCCACCCTAACAGCACACCACATTAGAGATCAGGGAGCTCGCCAGGCTCTTGTGGCTGTGGAGGAAAGAGGATTTTAGGATCTTACAGTTAAGCGGTGAGATGCTGAGTGCTCGCTGGAACAGATTTTTGGGGAGTTTACATTCATAATCTCAGACCACTGTGAGACTCAATCCTGCCAAGCACAGCCCCTGTACACAGCCATTCTCATGGCAAACTTTATTCAGTCCTTTTATAAACTTCTGAGTGCTTGGCCAGGCAACCTTCATTATATTCTTATGTCATTTTGTGGGTTTAATTAATACACGGGCTATGGTGGTAAATTTACATAACACTTCCAAGCACTGCAGCTGTTAATGGGAACATAAAGTTCCCATGCAGCATAAATGTGCAGTATAATTCTTTTTTTTAAATGGTAAATATGCAAATTTCTAATAGCAACCAGCTCATTCAGGCCCCTTCTTCACATCAGAAGAGACAGGATGAAAATGACAATTTTCACCACACCTGTGAGGCTCAACAATATCACCCACAGGTCTCGTCACTCTCTCCAAAGGACACCAGGAATACAAGGGGGTTGGATATGAAGTGCCTAGTGCTGTATTACTGTTGGTTTATTTTATAACATATGACAGCAACTATATGACCAGCTGCCTATCTGGTTTCTTCCTGTGTACAATGAACTGACAACATCAAGACAGGCTGTCAAACACTTCACATTTCAGTGCTTTATGTCTGCAAAAAGCCATCCATTTATCAACACCTTTGTAATCTATAAAAAGCCTGCAAATTTTACTTTTCCATTTTTACAAAGACAAGACAGAAAATTCATCACTTTCACCCAGTGTGGATCAAAAACACATCCATAAGCACTTGCAGCTGAAACTGATAACTAAATGCAATTCTTCCTTCCTGAAAATCTATGGCTGTGAGGCAAATCTTCAAAAATAGCACATGAAAAATTACACAAGACTACAATAATAGTCTTGGATTCCGTTTTCTCCATAAAAATGTATCTAATCCAGCAGGCACACTGAATACATTAAATCCAGACGTGTGGGTGACTGCTCAAGAACAGAAAAGCAGGAGGAAAATATGTGAGCACACACAATAAAGATGCTACTTACGATGAAGACAAAAACAGATCAGTCAGGTGGAAAAAGCGAGCTCGGTACTTCACGTGATAGATGGAAGGGTCTAACAGATTGTACAGCTTTTTGTAAAAGTCAGGATACTCCCTGTTGAAAAAAAAGGGGAAAACACAACATCCATTAGTGGTGGACAGAGGGACTGTGTCTAAATGTTTTTGTGCTTTCATTAAGAGCACCCCAGCCCACTGCTCTGCTCTGTTTTGCTCTCTTAGGCTTCCCTCTACAGTCACCACTTGAAAACAAGCTGCAAGGTGGATTTATGGCTCCTGCAGTGCCCAGCCATCTTCAGGGTGTGAAGCCATGTCCAGTGACTGCAAATGGTACAGGATGCAGTGAAAGGGACACTAATGACCGTGGCTTCACTCTGTAATCAGATCAATGGAAATCGATTTTTAAGTGCTGAGCAACCACAGTCTAGAGAAAAGAATATTTTGGCTCAGTTGTAAAAGAAATCAGACAGCCAAAAAAGCTCAGCATCCAAACAGACTGAGCCTCTTGTGCAGTTTGGCTTTCTCAAGTGGGAATTTCAAAGCCTGAAAGTATGGTGAATCCATTTCAGTTCCTCTTACATAAAGACAAATGCAAAAACTCATATTCCTTTAAATAGTGTACTCTTCTTACTTACAGATTATGCTGATGAATCAGAATAAACAACCCATTTAGGGCTAGAAGACTGATTGCTCCACCTGTAAGAAAGCAGACAGGCATCAACACAATAAAAATAACTAGAAATAACATAATCTTCAAGTTTTTTAATAATAAAATCTTCCCAGAAGGAACACAAAACTCAATATCTGAAACCAGAGCCAGTGTGATGGCAGAAAGGTGAAACAATTTTATCTACACCCTTCCAGAGGCTCCCAGGTTTCTTACAAAGATTAAGCTGTAGTTTAGTAGAACAAATGTTCAACAACTGAGACACAAAAATGTGCTGCCCTAATTCCTCAACGAAGTCACACTGGGAAGGCAAAGGTCTGCTCAGAAAGGACATTTCTGCAGGAATCTGTGGATCCTGCGTTTGGATCAGCAGCACTGGCTGAACTCTGTATTTAAAATTAATCACTCCAGTATTCTACTCTTCCCCAAAGCCTTACATATGATTTTCCTTACACACAAGGAGCAATGACATTGATAAACACAGGCAAAATCACCTCACTTTCAGGGACAACAGAGCTGACCCTCATTCCTTAGCTCCATCCCAGCCTGAAGTACCTATTCCATCACCCAGGTCGTGCTGCTGCATCCAGCAGAGCTTCCAAGTCCACCTGTCCCATGCTGGAGGTGCCACAAAGGATAAAAGGCTGTTCTCACTCACCTATGCCATAGGCCACTGTCAAGAAGTCCATCATGAGAGTGGGCTCGTTCATGTAAGGCAGGACAGAGTCGTGCAGAATGACAAGAACCTTTTTGTAAAGGCCAGTGGGCAGCTGTGGAGGACAAAACAACCCAGAGAAACAAGCACTGCAGGGAGAACTTGGGCAGCAGCAGCAGCCTGTGGCTCAAAAAGGCAATGCACAAGCAGGAGGGAATGTGCCAGGAAAATACAGAACAGCTTGCAGCAGCAGTTCCCAAATGGGAGAGTTTACAAGTGACACCAACGAAGTTCACTCAAGAAGCAGGTGCTCACAACTAACAGTGTCATCACTCAGATGGACAAAATCAGCAGGAAAAAGGCTGGGGAAGCTTCAGCTGGTGAGCAGAGATTGTAATGCTACAGGTCACCCTCATGGGCAGAGATGTTTAAGGCAGGGAAAAAAAGGCTGAGAGTAAGGAGAAAAAGCAAGCCATGTATGAGGTCATGGCAGAGGGATCCAACAGAAATGGTCACTGGGCTGCTCCCACCCAACACTCAAACACATACTGGGGTCCTACCAGCAGCTTTGTGCAAGGCTGGACAGAGAGGCTGAGGATCAGCAATCCTTAAATTAAAGAGCAATGCAGATCAGTGACAGAAGCAACACTCACCTTGTGCTTCAAAAAAGTCAGCCACATTTTTTCAAACACCTGTTTGTGTGCCTTAAAACAGAATTGCAAACAGTGAGTTAAACACACTGGTAGAAACAATGCTCTATTTTAAGCAGATAAAATTTCAATTCTAATGCACCAAATGAACAGTTACCTGCAGCTTTGACAGCTTCAACTCCTCACGGTTATCTAAGAGGGAAAGGGAAAGTGGATGTTGAACTTGAAATGGATATTAAAAAAGTTAAGATGAGCCTTTTTAATTCAGTCCTTTGATGCTCTAAAAACTAAAGTACTTAATTTGATACAAGGCCATACCAGTCCCCCTGTGGACTCAGTAATGTGCATTTTTAAGACTGTTTAGAATAACAATTATCAAAGAAGCAGACATTCTTCACCAGCAAACAATAACAAAGTCCTTACACACTAAAAATCTTAAACCTGATTTTCCATTTCACACACAATTCATCATGCAGAGTTTACTAACCTTGCTTGACCATAAATTTGACCATCTCGGACTCTTTGTTTGGCATGTTAATGGGTGAGATGAGGGAAAATACATTCTGATGGTAAAAAGGTAGTGGCCTCTGAGGAAAAAAAACATAGAAACAAACATGAAGCAAGTTCCACATCAGATAGCAAGAGCTGGGCTTCAATACTGCCCTGTTTCCAAGTACTCAATATATTTAGGAAAGAGAAAAGGAAAATGTTGATGACTAAACTACACCTTGGTATATTCTCTGTTGCAGCCTTAACCTGGAGTACGACTTGTTTATCCAACATGAAACCTGTATTTATTCTGATTTAACAAAACTGGGGCATCCAATGAAGGAAATGTTCTTCCTCTACACCAGAGAAAAGAGAATTAAAAGTTCTCTGTGTGTCACCCACACTGTGGAGATTTGGGTAAAGCAGAAGCTAGGGCTTAAACCAGAAAGAACAGAATATGTCTTGAAACACTTTCAATTTCAGACTACAGCCAGTCTTGGCATACTGACACACATAAGAAAAAAATCAATGCCTTCAGTGGGCACACTCATTTGTCTAGCTTCCAAATATTTCCATATACCACTAACCCCTCCCTGCTTCACACACGAGATACACAACCCAGAGCAGCTCATCCAGAGCCACCCGAGCAGTAACCATTTGTCACCTCCTTTGTCCTCTGTGTGACCTGCCCGATGCTGGCAGTGACCGCCTTCATGACGAAGTACCGCACGTCATCGTACTCCATGTACTCCTGAAAGCGGGAGATCAGGAGGGAGGCGTCCTCCTCGGTGGGAAGCAAACCATCAACAACTACCTAACAAAGGGATTGGAAAGGAAAGCAACGAGTCAGACTCTTACAGCACTGGGGCACAGAGAGGGCTACGGGCACGTGAGTCTGTGTGCCATCAGGGCACATGAGTTTGTGTGCCATCAGGGCACGTGAGTTTGTGTGCCATCAGGGCACGTGAGTTTGTGTGCCATCAGGGCACCCACAGGAGGGACTTTTCAGCTCTGCAGCTTACCTTAAGAAGGTCGCATGGAAAAGTTAAAGTTCCCTTCCACTCTATTTTGATCAATGGATATTGCGCCTCTAATTCGACAAACTTCATGAGCGTGCAGAGTGCCAACTCCTTTAAAAAAGAAAAGAAAGCAACACCACAAAATAACCCCACCTAAACAAGAACACCAGGGGTCAAACCCAAAGGAGGCAACTTCCGAGAGACGGAGGAATGAAATGAGATATTATTTCCTGAGAAAGCCGCATGCTCGCTGCTGGTGAGCAGAGGCGAGTCAGAGCATCGGAGCTGTCTTACAGCACTGCCTGCCCTCCCACAATGAAATACTGGGCTGAAATATAACACTGAAATATAACCTCAAGGGACCCCCCGGGCAGCAGCGGGCTCAGGACCTACCTTGACCTGGAAGGCCTCGTGGCCCATGAGCTCGCCCAGGCAGCGCACGCAGTCCCCGTAGCGGTGTCTCATCCATATCCTGTACTTGTCCTCGGCGCTGTAGCCCTCTGGAGGGACAGACACACACAGGCCGGGCTCAGACTCGGGCTCGGGCTCGGGCTGGGCCCGCCCGGCCCCCGCTCCGTGCTCACCGGCCAGAGGCGCGTCCTGCTCGGGCAGCGGCCCCACGAACAGCTCCCGCCGCTGCAGCAGCGCCCCGAACAGCCGGCTGCAGGCCCTGGCGGCGCTCTCGATGTGCTCCGGCTCCTCCTGGCCCTGCGGAACAGCGTGTCAGAGCGGCGGCCCGGCCGCGCTGCCCTCCCTCAGCCCGCTGCCCCGCCCGGCCCGGCCCGGCCCGCACCACCAGCGGCTCCAGGAGCTCGAAGACGCGGTTGGCGCTGGAGCGGCTGCCCAGCACGGCCTCCAGGCAGGCGGCGAGCGCGGCCTGCCGCGCCATGCTCGGCTGGGAC
>VZTB01000708.1:1097178-1142509 GCA_013397245.1 Thryothorus ludovicianus | reverse complement strand
GCGGGGCCGGCAGCGGGGCGGGCACCGGGATCGGGACTGGTACCGCGATCGGCATCGGGACTGACACCGGGATCGGAACCGGTACCGGGATCGGCATCGGGACCGGCACCGGGATAGGCATCGGCCCCGGGACCGGCCCGTCCTCACACCCGGCACCGGGATCAGAACCGGCCCCGGCCCGTCCTCACACCCAGCACTGCCCTCACGGTAACCCGCCCAGCCCGCCCTCCTCCCCCGGTACAGAAGGCAGGGCGAGGCGGCGGTATAAAAATGTACACTTTATTACACCTTCAGGTAGGATACAGCACTATTCCTTATCATCGTCCTACTGGGTCGAGTACAAATGTTCATCACTTATGTACAGGTTGACTTCCTAACACACTCCTGGGAGAAAGACACATCGAAAGGAAGGAAACAAATAATTCGAAGGAAAAAAAGAAACAAAACAAAACAAAACGGTGACTTTTTATCTTCATCAACTGACCTAAACAAGAAACAGTCGCCCCTTTAGACACCAAATCAGACCAGCACAACGACGTAGCCAACAGCACTCCCACTGCCGGAACTGTTCCCCCCACCCCGACTTTCATGCACATCATAAAAGCTAAACACTTAAAAGTAAAACTGGGGCTAACTAAGCAATATTTTTGGATGAGCAAGGCTATACTGTACACAGTGTCACTATCCATTACCACTGCATCTGCTTTGCATTTTAAACTGTCAGCAACGCCAGCTCCCTGGCTGGCCGTGAAGATCAGGGGATGGCACACGCCAGGGGTTAGCAGGGTCAGGGGAATATTACTGCATGCAAAAAACAGCTTAAAAAAAAAACAAACAAAATGCCCTTGTATTTGTAGACCTGAGGGTCCAAGAAAAAAAAGTACGCAGGACAAAAGAGGTATAAAATAAAAAAATCAGGAACGCTGCCTGAGCCGAAGTTTACATTTGTGATCTGAACAGAATTGGCTGTACCTATCCCAACTAACACAGAGGAGCTGGCTGAGAATTCCTTCTTGTTTAAGCCATGTGGATTGCCAGGTACCAACAAGTGTGGACATACAGAGATAAAAACAAAATAAATGCTTTCCTTGCCCTTAAATAGGCTCCTTTCCTAAAAGAGTAAAAAGATCACAGAATGGAAAAAATAATTTTAAAACCATCTCAGAAAAGGAATGTTGTCATTTTGTCTGGATTTTACACATTGTGCAGTTTTATGGCCAAAGTAAAATAAATCCCTTCAAACCACCATGGGCTTTTTGATTTCCTCACTCAGTGCTGTTTGCAAACTCTGTTATCCATTGTATGCAAGAAAAGTAAAGAAACCCCCCCCACAGTTCTATGCAGCTTTTTGCTTTTTTTTTTTCTCCATAACAATAAGGCAAACTGATTTGGAGGAAGAGGCCACGCTCTATTCACATCCAAAATACCCACCTGAAGATACATTCATCGTTAGCTTTAGTAAAAGAATAGTACAAAAGTTAGATCTTACTCTTTACACAGTTGAAGTCTTAGATTTAATTTCACTATTCTCCCCTTCCCCCAGCCCCCCACCCCCCAAGCTGAAAGCCGTGTAAAAAGTACTGAACATTTAAACATGTTGCAAGAGCAGAATGAAACTGAGATTAGATTTTTTCAGCTGGAGATTTTTCATGACAGAAGTCCCATGAGAAACAGCTATGGATCATCTGTTTAGCTGTATCTACTGAACAATTATACAAAAAAAAAAAAAATGGGCTACACTTTAATACACATCTACTATCAACACAGTATTTACTCAGCTCATGCCTAAAATATCCATTATTTTAAAGTGAAATATGAGAATGAACACACAAGTCGGGTGATTCAGTAAACTGTACACAAAAACTACTAACAAACATTTTTAAAGACTTACAAAAATGGAGAATGAAACCTTTTTTTTTTCCTTTTTAATTACATATACTTACAGGTTTTCACATTTATTGGCTAAACTTTGCAGGGAGCACTTCAAGTCTGTGTTGGATCTTCCAGGGGTGTTTACCACAGGGGAGAACAACACAGAGCTTTAGTATAGATGGAAAATACTGTGCTGCATCAACCACACTTGGTTCTTTGTGTGGCTTCACTGTGGGTACTGAGCACACACTGAACTACAGCAAGGGAGCTGCACACTCCCACAGGCAGGTGTGGCATTCCAACACAGATGGATTTTACTGACATTCATGGCAGATCACCTTTTCACTTTTGAGAAGCTGGGCAGAATTTCAACCTAAGTAATGCTTGCTTTATCTGGTTTAAATGAGCACAGAGAACACAGGCAGAATGCATCTTGTACAGAGTTTGAGTGCTAAACAGCTGCTAATACACTGAAAGTTACATGTGAGTTTCCATGTTTAAATGTTCACCAGCAAGAAACCTTCCGCTACAAAAAAAAAAATAAAAGAAAAAATAGAGGTGTTTTGTCTTCATTTGGATGTTTGGAGTAGCTTCTCACTTGTCTCAGCAAACACAAAATACTGTGTTTCCCTGTTATTGCAATAGTTCAACTTGGTTTGGTAGGTGCCTTTAATCTGACAGTCGGTGTCCTCATTTGTACTTTTGCTTGCTGACTCTGGGCTTCAGGTGTTGCTGGTGTCTGGGCTGGGTTCTGTACACCTGGAGCCTGAACCTGGGGAGATGCTGTGGTCACCACCTGCTGCTGGATCAGTTTCTGCTGCACCACCTGAGCAGTGGCAGTGGTTGCAGGGATCACCTGAACCTGCTGTTGACCTGCTGTCGTCTGAGAAAGGGTCACAGTTTGGGGCTGAGCTTGTACCTACACATCAGGATGAAAAGGCAATTACAAAATAGTTTGGCATTAAACTGAGCAGTCAAGACATTTCTGCTCTACAGAGGTAATCCTACTTACTCTAGGTATTTGCTGTCTTAACTGACAAACATCTCAGACAATGACTCTGGGAGCACAGGCTCTGTGGTTTCACTGAGAAACACCATTCTGCAACATTTTCTAGAGCCTTTTAAATCAGAACTAAGAGCCAAGATGCCTGCAAGTCAGGTCTCTGCAGTGCAAATCCAAGGACATGCCCCCAGATACATTCAGGAGGCAGATGAAAGGTATAGAAACCCTACCAGATATCCAGGAAAATGCAGAAGTGAAGGAGCAGGGAAAAGAACAGAGGGACAGCCAAAGAGGTTAAAATACAGACACTGCACCCATAATGTGACAATAAATGCAGCCACTGAGGCTTCCCACCAGTCTCTGCCATTACCCTTCCAGACTACAGCTGCCAGTCTCTATTGCCAATTTAGGGTAGAATAGTTTGAACATCATCCAGACATCTAATTTTCATACTCTACCCAGAGCAAGGGAGAAAAAAAAAAAAATCAACATCTCCTTGTTCAGAGGACAAGGTAATGAAAACTGAGCAGCTTCAGCTGCCTCTGTCAGATGCAGAAGCCAAACAAAGCTACAAGGGCTTCTCCAGGGGAAAAATTAACTCTTGAATGATCCAAAAGGATTCCAGTGGGAAGCACTAAAAATGCAAATAAAAAGAATGCCACATACACATAAAGACCATAGTTTTAGAAATACTTACCATGGCCTAAATCTACTGCCATTGAAGTCACTGATGTACATGGGAAGGAACATATTTGTCTTTTTGGCACAGACTCCAACAGCCCCAGATTTATGCCACTATTGATGACTTTTGAAAATGATCTAGGAGCTCTTCCCGACTACAGAGGGCAACTCAACTTGTGTTGACTGATGAGATTTCTACTTCCTGCTGCCTACTTTGCCCTTGAAACATTCACTTCTGAGGTGGTTATCACACAGTTTACACCACTTTATCACCATTTTGGGATAAACAGTCACAGATTTTATTCTCCTCTAAAAAATTGCACAGCAAACTGTAGCAGATTAAAAGCTGACTGTGCACCAAAGGCAAGAACTTCATCCACCCTCCAAAGTTAAAACACTCCTGCCAATCAACTGCCCAGGTTAAGCCTGCTGCTAATGATCTGGATGACATTGTTCTAAACAGTGTTAATTAAACTGCCTGGTCATTAGGGGAGGGAAACCAAACCACCCAACCTTCTCCTGCCCGAGCCCCGTCTGTTAGCAGCACACATTTGGAACAGCTACCACACTGTTCTGCCTTTTACAGAGCACTTGGCACAGCTCTGTGAACTGAAACAGATCAACTTGTAACCTTCAATTTGTCCTTTTTTTTGTGGGAAAAGCTCAGATGGTGCTCATTAGTTCAACGATTTGCTACATTGGCTATACATCACCAGAAACCAATTTTTAAAAATCCTTTCAGTTCTAGAAAACATCTTTAAAAATCTGGTCTTTAGCTTATCTACAGTGATGAACAAATATTGCTCCATCTATGGAAGTTTTAAACCAGAGAATATAGTTCAGCTGATCCAGTATTCAAGACTTATTTTTATAGAAAGGCACTTGCTACAACCTTCAAAAATATTACCACACACTATTCCACACCTAAGGTGAAAAATACACACACTCCAAAAAAAGGAGCTTTTCTAAAGATCATGTTTCTAGTGCTATACTTGACAAGAGCAAAACCTACCTGTTGGGAAACTGAAACCATCTGCTGAATGTTGGCAACAGTAGCCTGTTGCTGGACCACTTGTGGGAGTTTTGCAACCTGTAGCAATATGAAATAAAGAAAGATTGGATCAAAATAAAAAGCTGCCTACAGCAGCAAAACACCACATCTAGCAAAACTTCTACCAAGGGAAAACCTTTCCAAAGGCCTGCTCATGGTAAGTTGCAGCTTGGCATTTTCAGTGAAGCTGAATGTTTGTGAAACATTTCAGACCCTGAAGCTGCAGAACTTAGCTAGGGGAGGAAGAGAAATATTTTCAGTTTTAACTACAACAGAGTCATTTCTTCCCTACAACCTATAAAATTGAAAGAAGCACGAGAGTTCTAACAGGTTACATCACCTGTTGAAAGAGTAAGGCTTCCAATTCCTAACCCCCTTCCTTTTCCTGGTTAGACTGATCCAGTTATGTATAAGAGAAAATATGTGAGTTGTCACCTACTCCAGAGATCAGGCTTTAAGGCAGCACCACAAACAGGAAAAACTCTGGCTGAATTTTCCTTAGTAAACACAGTGTAGAATGCCTTGCCTAATAAAAAGGAGTGACTCAATTATTTCAAAGAGGAAAGGTGAACTTACAGCTCATAATTGCTCTGACCTACTGTAAGGCCACACATTCAGCATCAGTGAATTTTATTAAAAAGTCATTTTGAATGAATGTGTGACTAGAATTCAAATGAGTGAGTGCTGAATTCTACCTCACCTGTCATCTTTACATTTCTCCAGTCCCAGTACAGTTTAAAGGTGTAAACCTGGGTTACCTGTACCTGAATCTGGGCCTGCACTTGTTGGGTTCCACCTGGTTTCTGGGTTTGGGAAATTGGAGTTGTTAAGAACTGTGTTTTAATGGCAGGCTGTGTAGCATAAGTTACTTTTTGCTGCTGTGAAGTCTGCTGTTGGGTCTGGACCGTAACCTGTTGAGCATTTATCTGCACAAGAGAAAAAAAGGCATCAATGACTACAAAAGGTAAGTGTACTTTAAAGAACAAGTATGTGGGGAAAAAAGATTAATTACACTTAATTATTGAAAAAAAATTCTCCCAGGATTAGCAATAAAAAAATGAGCACTAGATGAAAGTCTTCATGCATTCACACAAGTATTCAGAATTAAAGTATTTAATGAAAAGTTTCTCTCTTACACTTAACACTCACACAACAATACATTTACTAAAAACTACCCACTTTACAGAAAAAAACCAACCACTTTACAGAAAAAATGAAACACCTGAGAACCTGTTCTCTCTAAATATACCTAAGATTCACCCCTAGAAACCCTGACTGACTCTCTAGGAGTGTTCTGGTCATCCAGAACCAAAGCTTACAACCACAGAACCACTGCCTAAGTTGGTCATGTAAAGGGAGAGCAGGCAATGGTACCTTTTGCTGCACAGTTGCTTGTCCCTGTGCAACCTGGGGCTGGATGGCTTTCTGCTGCTGTGCTGCTTGGTGGTGCTTGAGTTTTAGCAGCTGCTGGACATGCAGTGGCTGTGCAACTACTGTCTGGCCTCCTGAAAATTACAGAAATAATTAGAACTGTAAGTGTCTTCAGTTTATTGCTTTGTCCCAGTAATCACAGCTTGCAAACACAGATTCTGCTTTTACAGACTTACACGTCTGCACAGCTTGGAGCACTAACAACCCATTGATTTTAATGGGAATAAGACATGATTTTGACACTGGGGAAAATTTCTTATCTAAGGGCAGGAGTGAGCTAAATTTTTGTTCCAACAACAATTTTTCTACAATTCAAACAGTTTCAACAATTTTTCCTTAGAAAAAAATTGTCTATACTGTAGAAGAATGCTATGAAATACAATTCTTCATATTTCCAACTTGCATTCACATACCTGCTGCTTTCTGTGGCTGCCCAATGGCAACACTAATGCCAGCAACAGTGACAGGGAGTGTGGTGACTCCTGCAGATGACACAACAGCAGCTGGAACAGACACCACTGGAGGCTTTGCCAGAGCAACCTGTGCTGCTTGTGGAGTCTGGGCCTGGATCTGTCCTTGTGCTTGGAGCTGGGAAGCAGGAACACGAGTCTAAGCAGTAAGGAATGAAGATTATTGTCCCAGCACAGAAAGATTTGCTGCATATAACAGGTGATTATAAAGTGACAGCTGTAAGTGTTTCTAGATGTAAAGGCTCCTGTACAGTGACACAGCTCAGAGATGGTATCAATGGGTGAGTACAATGTAAAGCTATTTATGTCACAGCTGCTCCTTCTAAACTGCCTGAGCAATGCAAAGGGCACTTGTGAGTGTGAAAGATCAGTGCCCAGTTCATTCAAACCAGCCAAGAGTGAGCTGTTTGAGACTGTTTGTGCCAAGTCAGAGCCAACTCACCAGGCGTGCCACCTGCAGGTTGGTGACGGTCGTGCCCGTGAGGACCGCGCCAGGACGGGGGGCAGTCACAGCAGTGAGCTGCTGAGTCTGCTGCTGCTGCTGCACCTGCACTTGTGCAGTTTGCTGCTGTGCCCCTTGCTGTGTCTGCTGTGCTGCCTGCTGCTGGGGTAGCTGCAGCTTCTGCTTCTGCAACTTGATCAGCTGCTCCTGCAAAAATCAAACGCTTCCATCATTTCCAATGGCTTGTGTTACAGGAGAAAAATGGAAATTTATCCAAAGCTTAAAAGGAGAAACATTCTGTACCAGACTAGAGCTAAGATCAAGTATCTAAAATGTAACTCTTTTACACAATGGCTTCCAGTGAGCAACAGTAAGTGCTTTCCATACTGCCCTACTCTGCTATTGAAAGTGCTGTCAGACTTACTGCCTGCATGAAATCTTAGCAGGATGAAATGCAAGAGAGAAATACATCTCACTGTAGCCCAAGAAAACAGGACACAACACACACTGCTAAGGAAGCTGACAGTAATGAGAGCAATGTGCTTCATGAGCTTTTCCTCACCTGTGACAATTTCCCTACAGTTTTTATTTGAGCTGGAGACTGGGCTTGGGCCTGAGCCTGGATCTGTGGGACCTGCACCTGAGCAGCCTGCTGCTGCTGCTGCCTCAGAAGCTGGAAGTGAGCAGGGGTGATGGTTTTTCCTGACAGCTGGACTGTTGGTGTAGCTGTGAATAAAGAAAAAAACAAAATGTTTAGACGAAAACTTTTCAACACTCTGTTTAACTCATTAATTTCACCCGAGAAGTCAAGCTGTTAAATGCTTGTTTTTCTGCTCCAGCACACTTTGTGGATTTACTACATGTAAGAACACATTATCATGAGCATGATGTAAAAGCAGAGTAGATCATAAAATACAAGGGCCTTTCTCCACAATGGTTTTTAGTCAAGACAGTAAATTCTAACATTTTACTGCTAGATTGTTAATAATATTTTTAAATTGCAATGCCTAGGGGCCAAGCTCTCTATTGCCATACATTATCCAGAAATACACGAGAAAAATGTAATGTGAGCACCACCAATAAAGCAAGTTAAAAACCATAATTGTGTCCCACACTTCCAATATTGTAGTGCTGCGGTGGTGGATCTACAGGAATTCTGAGGCCGTTTATGTGCTAAAGCCCCTGAAGACAGGATCATTACCTGGTGTAACCTGGGTCACCAAAGACCTCGTCTGGGTCTGCACGGGTGTCAGGTTGGTGGTGACCACGGCGGAGGCTGTCACCGAGGTGACGGCGCGCACGCCCTGCGTGGAGGCGATGGTCACCAGCTCGCTGGACGCCGCGGGCGCCGCGGCCGCTCGGGGCTGGCTGTGAACCACCTGGGCAGTGGCGGTGCCTCCCGAGGTCTGCAAGGGAACACAGCTGTCACTGCTCCCTCCCCGAGCCTGCACACAGCTAGGGAACCTGCTGGGAATGGAACTGCCTTCTGGGAGATCTTCAAAGCAAGCACGGAAAATGCAAAAGGGAAAAAGCCCCTAAGCTGTCTAACACATCTGTTTGGATGCATCTTAAAATCAGCATGTGGTTAAATCTTTTTCCAACAGGCTGATCAACAAACTGTTCATTACAGACATTTGATTTTAGTACTTTTCAATATTTTGCTTTATCTTCCTGACTCTTAAACCATTAATATAATCATAAAGACCGTAATTAATAAAGCACAAAACAGTTACAGGCTGAAAATGTTAATGATGTAATGCATTGCTTTTAGCAGCACTTGCCCATAAAATATTTTTAACAGTATTAAGCGGTTTTTTTCTGATAAACCATTCCAGCATGTTCTGATGTTCTGGTAAGAGAGAGAGGTTTGACAAAGAGCCCCAAGATGCAGCACATGGCATTTACAAGAAGCAGAATTTCTGACAACATGGAAAGCAATATAATCGCTGATAAAACATGATAAAACATACAACCCAGTGTGTCCAGGACACAACTCGTGACAAGATCTACTCACAGTCAGAGTGCCAGGTATAACAGGTGAGGCCAGGCGTTTATTGATGGGCTGGAAGGTAGCAGCAGGGACCCCAGCAACAGTGTTCACAATCACATTTCCACTCACTGTAGCTGAAAGCAGGTCAGGATTAAATGTGAGATTCTGCAAGTGAAAATCCCAATGTCCCATCACCTCCTGTGCCCAATTATAAAAACTCTCCTTACCAGTCTGGATGCTCGTCCCCGTCACTGCTGTTTTGATGGTGCCTGCCTAATTAGAAGACAATTAAGGTAACAGTTCAGAAAAACAATAAAAGAAAACTGAGCGTTGCTTAACACAATGCTGTATCCCAGAAGTGACAAAATAAGAAAAGTGCAATGGAACACACAGAGATTTCTGCAGCTTTTCATTGACTCTACAGATCACAGCAACTAATGCATACATATATCAGGATTCTGCCTCACTAATGAGCAATTGCAGACCAGCCAAGTGTGTGGAAAACCCTGGTCACTGGACATCCCTGTTAGCAGAAGAAGGGAGCAATACCTTACTCTAGCACACCATAGACAAGCATTCATACAGGAACATCACTGAGCATATCATATATCACACACAGCAATGCTTGTGGGTCAGAACACATCCTGTGTCTTTCTGCAAAAGCTGTTGCACTCTTGCTCTTCAACAAGCAAAATAAATCCACCATTGCCTGCACACATTACTATGCAAACTGGACTGGCTCTAAATACAAAAGCCACAGACCAGCCATCAGACTCATTCAGACTCTAGATTTAGGGAAGACAAGAAAACTTTGCACAGATTTGCAGTAAAAGCACCATGGTATTTCCTGTAGGATGCATCATTTCACTTGCCTTGCAAAGCTTAATGAATCTTTGGTTTTTAAGCTCTTTAACTGAGTAGTTCTTACATTCTCTTTTATTCTGCCAGTTCTCTGTATAAATACTTCTCATTGACCATGTACATCTATTCACTAAGACTTCATTAAATGAAAGTCTAAAGTGAAAAAGGAAAAATCACCTTTGCATGGTGTTTTTCCACCTCAGAATGCCAAGACCTGCTGCTAGAATGG
This sequence comes from Thryothorus ludovicianus, assembly GCA_013397245.1. NCBI lineage: Eukaryota > Metazoa > Chordata > Aves > Passeriformes > Certhiidae > Thryothorus > Thryothorus ludovicianus. The sequence continues at coordinate 1,132,479 of VZTB01000708.1, read as the reverse complement.
TACTAATTGTCTTAATAAATCAGGGAACCAGAAGATACCCAACATAACCAGGGAAAGCAAACAAGAAAAACTATCCTTGATCTCACTATACCGACCTAAAATTCTCTTTCCATAGAAAACACAACACAAATACAGCACACACAGAAGAACTGAAGTTACTACATCAGAGGCACCGAGCTCTCCCTTTCTTACCAATACTGCCGTGTTGGCCACAGTGGTGACTGCAGTCTGCACCACTGCCTGTGGCTGCTGAACTACCTGTGCCTGTGCCTGAGCCTGTGGCTGGGCCTGGGCCTGCTGCACAGGGGGCTGCTGGGGGGGCTGCTGGCCCGCCTGGGGCTGCTGGGGCTGGGGGCCCGTCTGCTGCTGGGCCCTCTGCTGCTCCGCCAGCGCCTGCAAGGCAAGGGGCACCTTCAGTCTTCAGGCATGGAACAAGCAAGATGTGGGTTTGTTTAAAACAAAATAAAGCAACAGATAAAATCTCTTTTATTTCTATAGAAAACACCTTTAACTCCAACCAGAGACAGCCCACAAAGCTGCCTTCACTTCTCTGAAATTCTCAAGTCCAATTTTCACAACCTGACTCGTTACAAACTACAAGCAGTACTCATGGTTTTATGGCTTAGAGCATAGCACAACGCCCGAATTATCATCCACAAGCAGGGACAAGTAGTTCTTTCTGAATAAGATAAGAAAGGAGGCTACAGAATGGTCAAGAATTAAACAAGATTTTTACACATTTTAGTCTCTTTTGCGAAAATCACTGTTTGAGGGGTGTGAGCGTGACAAGAGGCCCAAGGAAAGGTCCCTCTTTGGCCCTTGGTTATCTAAACCCCTGTACATGGACAATGTGCAGCTGCTCATAACATCCACTGCACTGCCAAACCTCTCCCAGGAGGCAGCTTTGCTCGTACCTCATCTGTTGCCTGATTTTTTAATCACTGCAGTCATTTGTGCAGCAGAGATGGGACCATACCTTTTTCTCTTTGGCAATGCGTTCTGCTCGCAGGGATGCGACTTGGATCGGAAGGAGGGGCTTATCATAGTTGATTCCACTAGAAACAATAGTAAGACAAAACACACAACATTTAGAAATAACTGGAACTTAAAAAAAAAGAAGAAAAATGAGCACTTTTATGCAATTTATAACACCTTCAAGATAGGGATTGCTCACCTTTCTGCGAGCACCGATGCATGCTTTGGATTCTTCTGGAAAGGATTCATGCCAAGTCTGCAATTGAGCAAAACTTTATTACTGGAGACAGAAAAACCCTAAAAACAATATTTTATTTCATATATTTTAGCATATAACACTGCAGTTTTGGTGAAGTTTCTGTGATATTCCCACCAGTACTGGAACCTGCATACAGACAGACATTTAAGAAAGACTTGGAGTAAACACTAAATAAATACAAAAAAATCTGCAGGAATATACATAGAAAAGAATGCACTATTAAACAGCCTAGAAAGCAAATTGTTTACAATTCATGCAAACAGATAGATATAAAGTAGATCAAAAAAATCCCAACTGAGTGCAGTTCTGCTCTTAATGACAAAGAGCAAATTCCTGCAGTGAGACCCAAACACACGAAATATGAAGGTGTTTCCAATAAAACAGAACACACAAGGAAAGATCAAGAACAGAGTAAGAGAGTGTAGAATAATCCTGGGTTTTGAGAGCCACGGTTTCCAGATTTGTGGTGACAGGAGATCAAATGATCCCATGTAAACTTACAGAGGTTTGATAGGTGGACTTCTTTTCCCTGCAATCATTTTCATCATCTCAAAATGATTAGTATAAAGCTGTGTGTGGGTTGCACCCTCATCTTGAGCATAGATCTGATTGGTACGAAGTGGGCGACTGTTTTTAGTCTAAAAAAAGAAAACAAACCAACTTTCAATTGCAAACTCACCCAACAGGGCATTTTGTCTATGTTTAAACACAAGGCGCGCTCGTAGATTAGTTAAAAACACTCTCCAACATATCTATCACAGACTGGTTCCTGCCTCGTGTCACTGATAACTTACTGTCACACAAAACTCTACGGGAAATATATAAAGAAAGAGCAAAACAAGGAGCAGTTCTCACGGTCACACTGGCATCAGCACTTGGGGACATACAAAATGGCAAACTCTAATTTGAGAAAGAATCTTTGCTTTAGTTTAGATTTTGCAAGTTTAATTCATTACCCAAACCAAGAGCCCATTAGTTTATAGTTATGCATAGCGCACACATAAGAGAATAAAACAAAACCATCACTGCACTGCTCTCCCAACAAAGCTAGGTTAACATCCACACAACATGCCACTCTAACATTTGGCTTCTCCTAAGCAGAAACTGCCAGTCAGGGACAAACCTCCTTAGCAGTCAGAGAATGGGACTACAGCCAGAAGTTCTGGATTCTCCACCCAACTCTGCCACTAAATTGCTGTGTGGTTTGGAAGAAGGTGTTCACAGTCATGGAATTTGTTTTTGTTTCTGTAGCATCCTATCATCCTCATTTATTAAAAGGTGTTTCAGGCATCAAATTCACTATGCATTTGTAATCCACTTAGACTCTAGCATGAAGTTCATTCTTACAGATCTTAAATATCATCAGGATAAGATACATGGTGGTGGTTTGGTGGAAAAATGCCAACTACAGTTTAAGTGAAATCACAAACTTCTTGCATGATCTAAAATTTATCTATCAAATCCAAAAGCTGAAGTCTGGTGTCAATCCACTGTATCAACAAAGAAAGGAAAAATAAATTTGGAATTTTAATTAATGTTTCAGAACTCAAGTAACACTCAACATGGATCTCATATGAATTATCTGCCCACCTCCATTGCTGCTAAATACCACAGTGTCTAGATTTGATTTTGAAAGAATACCAATGCACACCTTATAAATACTTTTTGTCTTCTTTTTAGGATTAGCTTCGTACATTAGCTGTAAAATAAGAAGGAAAGTTAGATGATCTTTTGTGGAAGATTTTGTTCAGGTGCTTTTTCTTTTCAAAGAAATCACATAAAATAAGTGGAAATCCTGATGAGAATAATTTAAAAAGATCTTTTAAAAGTTATTTATTTACACTGTTGAAACGTTTAACAAAAAAACGAGTGTTTATGGAGATAAGGAAAAAAAACTCTACAACTTAAGGTAAAAAAAGGACGCATCATTCCACGTGAACTCACCTTTCCCTCCTCCCTTGGGATTATGACATTCTCGTATCGGTTGCGGCACTGCTTGGGCGAGCGATAGACTCTGCTGCAGGAGTTAACAACATCACTGACCAGGTCCCAGTTGGGAGTGTGTGCTGGTGACACAACAGCAAGGTTTAAAGGAAGCTCCAGCAGCTGCTTCACTGCCTGCAACAGAGAAAGGTACAAATGCATCAGGTGACAAATCGTTGCCATCTCGCAAACTTTCCCTCACCTGTGTGCCCACACACCTTTGCTACAGGGGGACAGCTCAGGGCTAAGGCTCTGTGCTCAGCTACAGTCCCAGAGAATAAACAGGCAGAAGGTGCCTTAATGCTGACTGATGTGCAGGGAAACAGCTGGGGATTGGTATGAGAGGGATAGAGAGCTGCTATTCAAGTGCTGCTCTCTGCTCAAAGGTAGGAAGAACATTAGCTGCATTATCCAGCCTCCAGCCAGCACAACTAATCTGACCCACAGCAAGTGGTTTCTACAACAAACAATAGGGCTTAATCACACATTTTGCAGTTTAGCCTTTAATTTCTCCTTAGAAGAGCACAAATGACAGGCAATCTGTTCCGAGTTATGACAGCAAAATGCCATTAAGAATGAGAAATAATGTTGAAGAGATAAAGTGCAGGAATAAAAACATAATGACAGCAGAAGCTCCAGGTATCATCTGACCTGCAGAAGTGCCCAGTCTTCGCTGATCAACCACTCTGGATTATCCTGTCCAGCCTCAGTAGCTGGTTTGACAAGAGTTGGCAAAGGCTTTGCAAACTGTGTCTGTTGTTTCAACAAGATGTTCTTCTTCTGCTCTTTGCCCTCTCGGCGCATTTTCAGCATTCCTGGGGTTGCTCGATCAAAGAGTGAACGAGGTGGGATAACTGTCTCCCCGTGACGTTGCTTCTTCTTTCTACCTGCTGCTAAGACAAAAAAAAAAAAAAAGCATTATTGGTGGATACTGTCATTCTTTGATTCCTCTGCCTACAGCTGCAAAATGCTCATACATGAACAGAGTATTCCCCACTGCCTCTGAAAAGTACAGACAGGAGCCTGTTACAAGGTAAGACCAGCCCTGTCCTTACTGACAAAATAGAATGCTTGATTTCTAAAACTGTCCTTTTAAGAACACCTTTATGTCTGTACAGAAGACACACCACAAGAACTGGGCCTTCCAGTGATTCCACTTCACGGTGAGACAAGAATTTTCATCCCTTCAAACATGCAAATTTGATCTTTACTGGGCCAGACTTATAGGAGGTATGAAACCCCCCTGATTTTTTAAACTTCCACAATAAATCTCAGAACAGCTTTGAGCATGCACTCACCAGAGGGATCTGTTTTGTGTCGTTTACGCTCCTTCCTGACGTACACTGGAGGCAATTTTGACTCTGGAATAGGGGTGGTATCATACATCAGGCACATAACAGAATCTATGTAGATATCATTGTCATCCTGAGGAGGAGTAGGAGGAGTCCAGAGCTGCACAGGATAAAGTTAGTAATTACTGCAATGTTAACTCTCCACTGATCTTTATGTTTTATAAAATAAAAAGTCTGTTTTGGCTGCCTGATGTTACTTTTACTTACTGGCATAATTTCAGTTTGTCCATCTGGACCTTCATAGACATATTCCTACACAGCAAAAAGAGAACATAATTTAAATGATCCAACTGAAACCTGAAGGATAAATGTATTCTCAGAGTAACTGTTAAAAACAAACTATTTAGAAAAACAAGATTATTCAGCAATTACTTTGTTGTACGCATCCTCCCGAGTGTAGGTTAGAAGTTCCTCTTCATCCTCCCAAAGCATTTTTTGCTCTCTTTCCTTTAATTCCTTCATATGCTGGACTTCCCAGGCTTTCTTTGCAGTTTTCAGTTCCATCTAGATTAAAGTCAGACCCCTTAGAAACTTAATACAATAACAGACACTGAAGTCATCATTTGTAATTTTATGGATAAATGCCTTGAACTTTGACATTTTCAGACACAGGAATCTTATAGCAATTTCTTAAAAGATACCTTCACAATCATTTAGAAGATATTTCTTGGTCTTTGTTGAGGGTTTTTAAACCACCAATATAAAGCAATCAAAGAATTTCAATTGAACAATGAAGACAACCAGAACACAGGCTCACTGAAATTAATGAAATTTTTTCCCCTGCTACCAATGGAGTACAACAAATATTTGCTGAGCCGTGCTGAAAGCAATTCCCATTTTATAAAAAAGAAATTAAGAACTGACACCTGCTTAAACCAGAGAATCCCAAAATAATGAGCTCTCCATAAAACATTATGCTGCTCATAAGGTAAAGCAAGAAAAGGTCACAGAAGTGCCTACAATATATTCCACATCATTGGAGAAACTTCCATTTCATATTGAAAATATAATAAATGTTGTTCTGTGACAGAATAACATGGAAAAGAAAGATTTATTTTACCTCACTCAACCGGGGCTCATTGTCATCAACTGAACCGTGGAAGAGCTCCAGATAATTCAAAGCGTACTTCTCAATTGGAGTCAGCTAAGGCAAGTATCAAAGGGAAAAAATGTTACTTTGAGGATAATAAAAGAAACATTACATGAAGTATCAAAGCTCCCCTTAAAAGTCATCTTTACATTTTAAATCGGTGGGAGATCTCCCTTCCATTTAATGGGAAAAACAACAAAGTTGCTTTAAGGTCAGACAGCAAAGAAATTGAAACATTTGAACTAAACATTACTTTTTAGCCAGCTATTCAAGAGCAGTCACAGTACCTGATCCACAACAGCAACTAACTCCTGCAGCTGGGAGGGCTCTTCATTGTATTTTGTGTCACAGAGCTCTGAGATTAAAGGTTCAATGCTTGACTCAGATCCTATTTCTTGTATGTGATCATTTGACTCCTCATCCTCTCGTTCAATGCTGTTGAGGGCCTTTCAGAAAGATATATTTTAAAAATAATTAAGACTTCAAAAATACGGAAAGAATCTCCATAAGGAGCTCACTGAAATTCAACACAAATTTCTGGAGTAAGTCTCTGCTGCATGAAGAGAAACAGTCCCAAAATCATAAAACTCAGCTTTGGGCTTTTGGAAGTTTTGTCACAAGGCAAATGACAAAAGAGCATGAAACTACCAGAAAAAGAGACTGACAGAATTTACTCAAATAAAATGGGATTAGTCAGTTGTTTAATACTAACATGGCACAGCTGTATTTTTAATGTGTGTGTTAATCATTACCTCTATGAATGGTCTTGCAACTTTAGGTGAAATATTTTCTGCTGGAGATGGCTCTTGAGAGAGTACCACAAATTCTTCTGCTTTCACTCTAAATCCAGAATCCTCCATAGGAGAATGAACCTCAAACAATTCCTGAATTGTTTGCTTGGTAAATAGAAGGAAAAAAGAGATTCAGTTTTTGGAAGAATTCTATTTTTCTTCTATATCAGGAGTGCCAGCCAGGATAGTCTGGCTTCACAAGTGCAGTTATTGTCTCATGTATCTTCAGAGCAACAATCCAGAGTCTATCTCTCTAAATACCCAAACTTATTTCACATTTTTAAAGCTGTTGAGACCTTCACCCTTACAAGCTCTGCAAAACTTTGCAGCAGGCTGAAGAAACCACTATATATTAAGTCACAAGTTATGTCTGTGGATCACTATGCAAATAACAGAACAAAACAGATGGACAATATTTGAAAGAATGTGGCCCCAACACTGAGAGTTCAAGCAATCATAAAATCCAATATGCTTCCTTATTAATTCTAGCCCACAGACTTCTACTAAACTATTAAACACTCCAATACAGATGCTTGAATTTATTAAACACTGCAACATGGGTGTTCCAATGCATTCTGAATTCTAACTTACCTGTGTTAAAAAGGCCATTGAATAGTCATTTCCCTGAGCAGCTACTTCTCTGATCAAGTCCTTTGTGCCATTTTTCAAAAGTTTCTCTTCTACAGAATTGCCACTGACAAGCCTAAAAAAAGGAAAACATCATAGAAATCTGGTAAGTCATTTCCAAAGCAGCTTTCAGAAACAAAAAGACAAACTGTCCTTAGAGAATACCACTAAATGCCTAAAGTGTGGTAGTATGTGGGTGTTTGTTTTAGCTATGGTGCAGGCCCAGAAAAAAACCACAATACCACCTCTACTTTAGAGCTTTCTTGTAATAATTTATGAAATTAAAAACAAAAAAAATCAACAATGAAAAGGATCCCTTGAAAAATTCCATGTAGACTAATAGACAAAACCCCTGAGGTATGTTTCATTTATTACATTTAGTGTTAACTCCCACTTTTTCATAGGATACCCTGAGATGTTTTTTATTGAAGGGAGGTGGTTTTCAGCACTGTTTCCACTTCATTCCAGATCACACAGGGCAGCATTGTCTGAACTAACCTCACATCAAAGCATGTTAAATAGCAGATGCTGACTGTCACCATCACCTGTATATATGGATATCTTTACATCTCCCAATTCTGTCACACCATTCCTGAGCTTTTGCATCCATCACTGGGTTCAGATCATTGTCATAGAACACCACAGTGTCTGCCTCGACAAGATTGACTCCCGTGGAACGGCTGTGAGAGGAGAGGATGGCACAGAAAATGCGCTTGTCTCTGTTGAAAATTTTCATCAGCTCCTACATAAACAGAGCAAAAGCAAGGACTAAATAAAAAGTACAACAAAATAAAATACCAAACCAAATTCACTATAGCCTAATGAAAAAAAGGATAAAAACACACCAAGTGTTTCAAACTGAGTACAAAACGAGGCAAATTTCCTTTCCCTGCTGTAGTTTATAATAGCCTGGGCAGCACATGTGGGTAGCTGGTAGGGCACACTCACCTGCCGTTGTTCCTGGTTGGCATATTCATCAATCCTCACAAAGGTGAGGAAATGGAAATTCAGGAACAACTCCAGTATGTCCAGCATCAGAATCATCTGCGACAAAATCAGCACGCGGCGCCCTTCAGATTTCAACTTCTGAAGCAAGACAGCAAGAGCTTCTAATTTTCCTGTAATTCAAACAGAAAAAAACAATAATGGTTTTATATAGAAATTCCATTCACGTGATAGAGGAAATTACTGAAATCTTGTCAGCAAATGCCCTTTACCTGAGTCATACTGCACCAGCCGGAGGTCAGGGAACTGCAGCAAGTGAGGAGTTGTCAGCTGTTGCAACTGATGCAAGTGTGGAGCTGCCCTCTGCCTCAGGCTGTGCTTAAGGAGTTTCAGTCTGTGACTGTATGAAGGGGGAGGATTTGCTACATAGAAACATGGGGGAGCAGCAACTGCAGCTGGCAACACGAAGAGAGCCCTGTGAAAAGCATCAAAACAAGGCAATAATGATTGTAAAAGCTACACACAAAATGATCATCAATAATCATAGGCACAGAATAAAAGTCATTCTTGGCTAAATTATCTTCTGCCTGCATCTCTGGGTCTTAACTCTTGTTAGTTGGGTCCAAGCAGTACCTATCAGAGTAAAGCATAAGAATGTAAGCCTGAATATGATCATCTGAACTTAGGCTTGAAATTAAGAAAGAGGTACTGAAAACTCTTATTTGTAAAGATCTAAAGGAAACAGGAGTGACTTATTTTTACTTCCATGCTGCACATCATTTACTCCTAAATAAACCAATCCAAACCAAATAAGCTCATCAACAGAAACAAGGTTTGAAGCCTTTTTGAACAGTGTTTTAGAAACAACTAGATGTGTAAAGGCTTGTTAAGCAGAGTCCCACCTTACCTGTTAACAAGATCCTTTAGAGATTCCTGCTGCTGAACCAAACCCAGGATCATTTCCCGCAAGGGGTTACTCGGGCCCCCGGAGGCACTTGAGGAAAGGCAGCAGTTGACAAAGCCAGCCCACCTCCAGCTGTTGCCCTGGCTGGAAGGCAGCTGGGAGGCCTTTGTGTGCCCAGCCAGGGAGCAAACACTCAGCAGGTCCCGGCCGTACACCGGGGCCCGCGAGCAGCGGCGCTCGTTGCCGGAGAAGAGCCGGTCCAGGCGCTCCTTCAGCAGCCGGTTCTTCTCCTCGTACGTCTCCTTTGCCAAGAGAAGGTGAAGGAAAACCACATTTGCTGCTCATCACAATAAATGAGGGATCTGGGGTTCTTTAGAAGGGAACTATCAGGATCAGGATCTAGAGCTGAACTATTACTTAGACTCGTTACTCAAGGTATATATTTCAGATAAAATCTGAAGACTACAGCTGAATTAATTTCATATTAAAGTCAATTCTACCTTAGTTTAGTATCTTTTTGCCTTTTAGAAGTACAATTTCATAGCTTTTGATATACTCTTGATGTTTCCCTATGCTTTGTAGGTTGCCTGAGCATCTTTCCTAAAAACTTGTTAAGATTAGAAATCTATAGTAATTTGCCTAATTGTCATTGTGTTCAAAACACAAAAAAACCCACATGACTTTTATTTAAGCATTATTACATAATTAAAATATATTGGAGTTACAAGAACTCATCACAGCACAAGAAAGCTGTCAGCTGCTTTTATATGCCAGATTATTTTATCTATGGATTAAAAGTGCAAATGCATCAGATTCACCAACCTGAAACATGGACACAAGTTGGGATCTTTACCTACTCTGTAATCATCAAAGTTCCTAATTAATTCCAGCTTTGCACATTATACCTTTCAACTGTTACACAGACTTACTATTGATTCTGAAAAGTTGTGTTTCTATAAGAAAATAAAAATCGAGTACCTGTGACTGTCCATGCAAAGGTGCTGGCTTTAACACTGCTCCCATGTCACCAGATGGCAAGTTAGCAACTGCAGCTCTACCTGGAATACAAACTGAGGATAAACCTTGTGTTTATATATTTATTCATCTGAAAATTGGTCTCTTTATCATTTTCAGTAAGTAAACATTTCATAGTTGCAACACATCATTGCTGCAGACAAATTTTTAGCCTAAATGTCCATTGAGTATTGCAAATCTGTACTTTGTTGTACATCAGATCTCTGACAGATATTTACACTAATTGTTCTCACAAAAATCCAAGATAGATCAATGGAGTTTTACTTTGCATTGTACAAAGCAAAGTGCTGTGCTCCATTTGTACTTTATTCAAGATGTCATGTATGGTGCAATACATGTTGACATTTAGAAAAAGTTAACATGAACATAATAGAAAATAGAAAATGTCCTAATTCAGGAAAAGATTGTTTTAAATTATCTTGAGCAAATCATCTGAGATGTTTCAGAAAACACATCATTTGAGTGTAACTACAAATTGGTGAAATCATATGATGGAATCTCAGTAGCATTCTTGTGATTTCAACTGTTAGCAGATGTTTACCCAGATAGTTAACTACACTGTAAGGACATCACACCATTTTGAAGAAATGTTTTTATAAATCCCATGAAAGTTACAGCAGATGGCCATTCTCAGAGAATGAACTCCTAGTGTTATATTTATCTTCATTTAATAATCTGCTGTTATGTTGTATATGCATTGATTTCTCCATTATTTTTTGATCAACATCTTGGTTGTGTCTCTAAGCAAGGAACTGATCACAGCAAGGCACCAAATATCTAACCAATATTTGCAGAGACAAATGGAAAACTGTAGCTTGATCAGCTAGAGAAGTGAAAGAAATTAGACAAAAGCAAAATCAATGTCGAAAAATTGAGAGAATCACTGGACATTCTCTGCCAGTACAAAAAATTATCACTCTTGATTTTTCCTTGCAAAAATTAACAAGGTATTTAAAATTTAATTCTTCCAAAAAAAAAAAATTGGACCAAAGGCGAAACTGTTAAAAAAAAATGCATAATTAAGTTACATTCTCTCCCTCATTTGTATTAAAAATTTTCTTAAAACTCCAGCACACACTAAGAACAAGGTTTGTGGAACTCAACTTACAGAATTATCATCTGCAACCATTTGAAGTTACATAAGAATGTGATTTTAGCAACTGAATATTTAGACAGAGCCATTTCTTCAGGCTGGAAAACCCACCTTGCTGTGTGACTGCAGTGGAGGTTGGGACACCTGTCTGGTGCTGGTTTCCCAAAGCGTTCAGGGCGTTCTGCACAGCTCCTGCCTGGGAAACTGTCTGCATGACCACGGGGCCCTGAGGCCTCAGGTACTGCTGCCCAGGGGCTGACACAATCTGAAGGACACTTCCTGCAGGGGAGGATTTTAACTCACATTAGGGTGGAAAAGAATTCATGTTCTCTAGCAAAATATATTACTGTTGCAAGCTGATCATTACTCATTCAAACCATGTTAAATTTTACCAGACACGTTCATTACACCAATCTGCCAAAAAGGAGGGAAACACCCAAGTATTCATAGCTGAAGAGGGGTTTCATATCATAGGAGTATCATTCTAATCTAGGTATTTATACAGATTTTGGACAAAATCCAATCAAACAAAAATCTTAACATTCCCTCTATTTATTTAGTTGGCCACAGAGAATCAAGATGTGCAGGTTCTCCTAAATTTGACAATACACACCACCAGCAAGGGAGATTTGAGAACAAAATATATTGTAGGTACAGCATTTAGCTCAGGGCAATAATTGGGTCAAAATTCAGAAGCATGCCAATCTTGCAGTATTATTTACACAATTCCAAATAAACCAGGAATGTTCTCAGTTTTTCTGTTTCTGCTCAGCAGAGAGTTTATATCAAATAATGCCTCATTTTAACCTTAGCTGCACTGCATGGGTGTGAAAACAAATCAAATAATAACATTTTTGAAATACAATACAGAAAAATAAAGTAACCACATCTTTCATTTGATAGGCACTCGTTTTTCAAACCAGAGCTACCTTTGCTCACAAAAGATAGGAAGAGCAGGACAGTATAAGCACTGGGGATGGAAAAATCCCCAGCAATAAAGAACGTGGTGCCCATGTCAAAACATGAGCATTCTGAACAATGGAGAAGTGGCTGTGTTGAAATAAGTACCTTGCAGCTGCAGGGGCTGCCCTGCAGTGAGCTGGCGGAGCTGGCTGTGTGACAGAGTGAACTTGTTCCCCTGGAACTGCAGAGTCACCGGGGTCTCTGGCTGAGCAATCCTGCCTTGTGCTCCTGCTATAGAAGCCAGCTGGGCTATTTTTACTACCTCCCCACCTGTTAAGGAGGGAAACAGGCATTAAAAAAAAAAAACAAATCAAAGTGGGAGGCGAGTTGTTCAATATGCACAATTCTACATTTTGGTTAGTAAACTGGTGCTGAAGCGCCTTCCATGCATAATTATACTTAGTGCATCAAAAGTGTCATATAAAAGTTAAGCAGGTATTGCTTTCTATATTTGTTGGACAAACTGGAAAGAAGCTGATTGTTTAAAGGGTAAGAACATGAACATTTTAGAAATTACAATTTTCATTAGCAAAAACGTTAAGAGCTACCTGAAAACTCATGTGACACTTTGTAACAGAACAAGTATAGACATTAAAGTGATTTTCACTGCCTTTTCAAGAGCATGAAGGAAGGTTTAAGGAAGAAATTAAAATATTCTTATGTGTGGCACATTAAATACACATTTGAAATTTGCTGATGAAACATGATTTATTTTAAGCAATCTGCATTTAGACAAACCAAAAAGCTTTGAAGTGGCAAGGACCAAGCTTTTTGTGATTTAAATGCAGAAAGGTTAGAGGCATTTCAGCACTAAGTTTTACGATATTGAGAAAATACTGGTGTGAAAATTCAGCTTTTGTAAAGGCAGTGCATTACCCAAGAGATAAAATTAATACATCAGTGCTCAGTACTCTCTACACATGCTAATAGGCAGTGCACATACAACCTAAAAGCAAAGCCTCATCGCTTTTCTCTGCCTAACAGTGGCGACGCTCCTCTCTGCCAGAGAGGCCTTTAGCAGATGGATTAGTGTTTAACATGAAAGGAATAATTAGGAGAGAGCTAAAACATTTGGTCTGAAGGAAGTCTTGCCAGCAGAAGAAACATGCAGAAATAGGAGATTAAGTTGACACCGCTAATGTATGTCCACAGCAATTCTATTGTTTCTTATCCAATTTTCGATTTTCCTTGGTCATAAGCAACGTACTGAGCAAGGCTAATCAGAAGAGTGAAAAAAAAACAACGATTCTGTACACATCTTAGGGTGCCTAGTAACTTAACCTCATTGTAGTACAAAGGTGGGAGAAACCTTGAAAGGGGAGGCCACTTACTAGGCAACCGTGCCTGGGCCTGAGAGGTCAGTACGAGCCTCTGAGGCAGCACACTCTGTTGGATGGTGTGCGGGGGGGGCTGTGCCTGGGGCTGGCCCGGCTGCGGGGCCGGCGCAGAGGTCTGGCCCCGCGGTTTCACAGGGTTGGCTGTGCTAGTTGCTGTGGTGAAGGTCGCTGCGGGCTGGTGTCTTGGAGCACTGGTGGAAGCCTGAGTTGTCTGAAACTGTGCTGCTGCAGCTGCAATCGATAAGGGTTGTTTGTGCAAGCTGTTAGAGGTTTTTAACTCCGCTCTTTTAAACAACCTGCATTAAAAAGAAACCTTCCAACAGGATAATCAAACGGCTACAAGAACGGCTTTGTCCTCACAGACTGGGATTTCTAGCCACACCTCTTACTCCATCCTACTTTTACAACATTATCTACTTGGAAAGCATTGTTTAAAGGCTAAATAAATACAGAGAAGCACTGTACATTCCCATTTTTGACAGAACATTACACATCTTCAGGGTTTAAATACCAACTGTGGCATGTTTACTCCATATGCTAACAGGTTACACAAAGCTTAGTTTTGCTTTTTACTGGCAGATCATACCGGAGCAACTAGTGGGGAATTTCACTGGCAATTAGTCTGTTGGTATTTTTAAGCCATTAGTATTCTAGACCAATTAGCTAGAGGGAAAAGGAGTTCTATTAAACAGACTAACTTGTATCTGTCTACGCTGAGGTGCAGGTGACCAGGGTGGCACTGAGTCCCTTACCTTGGTTTGAGGACACCGTGGCTATGGGGGATCTGCCTCGCACTTGGCCCTGCTGCGTCACCGTCGCCGTGGTCACCGTGCGCTGGACTTGAGTGCTTGGGAAAACCACAGTCCTGCCCTCAGGCTTCTGACCATACTGAACGGGCTGGAACAACCTGGAGAGAGCAGCAGAAGTCAAAGTGTACAGGAAGATCATAGTTTGGCCTTCAGAAACAAGCTCTGTCCCCTGAGGAACATATAAACTGATCCTGACAGATGCACATCTTCCTGCAGATGGCTGAAGCTGGCAAGACTCAACACAAGCTTCCTGAGAAAACATTGTAGAAAGCGATTCTGCTGAACCCAAGAAAGAAAACTTTCACTGCCAGGCACCCAGTTTAATGCAGGATGCTTCAGAATTACAGCAAACATCTTAAAGAGGCTAGGTCAATACCCAGGAAAAGATATATCTGAAGATATCTGCAAAAAAGGGCTCCCATATAATCTCCAGAGAGGCATCAACATGCTGCAGGTCATGAGGCAGCTCTCTTGTATTAGAAAGACAGTTCTACAGTACTTTGAGAACACTACTTCACCAGAAGAAAAATACTTTAAGAAAATGTACTGCTATAAAGCTTTATATGTCTCTTATGTAACAGTGAGAGCAGAGCTGACACTGTAAGCCCAACTTAGTCTTGAATTATCTCCATGCTAATTCTGCAACACAACACTCAATTGCCATAAAAAAGGTCGAAGAATAAAGCTCATCTGCTGCTGAAGTAAGGACTATGGGAAATCCACCAACAAACTTCAAATGGAATTGCATGCCTCAAAGAACAGAATTCTTATTTCCAGAGGTAAACATGAAAGGAAGAGAAAAATTAAAGACAAAGGTAAGCCTGAGGTTTTGTGTGAATCTCATTAGCAGAGATGCAGAGGGAACTCAGTAAAGATTGCAGCAGAAGCACCTTTTGCTGCTGTAATTCTTGCTTGGAAGGAGTGCAGCTGTACACACCTGCTTGGTTTGAGCTTCACTGGGTTGGGCCTTGCCGGTGGTGGAGGGGAGCTGTAGATTTCTTCAATCAGCTTTCTAGTAACCTTTTGTTTTGGCAACATTTGTGCTTCATAATGAGTCATTTTGTCTTCCATTCCAATGAGATCAAAAAGAGACAAGTCTGATTCCTAGGGATTTCAGAAAATTGTTTTACGTGATGACCCAAACAGTTGTGAGAGCAGTATGTTCAATGCTGAATTAAATTTCTATATATTTACTTTTTAACTTGAAATAAAAGGTGTAAGTTTAAGAAATAAACAATTAATTCTGAGCCAAAATTGTCTAGAAATGTTGGAAATAAATCTTAAACTAACAGTCCCATTTTAAGCATTAGAAGAAAAAGAAATGAAATCATCAGTCAGTTATGGAAATTAAAGCAAAACACATTTAACAATTCTTCATATATCATAGTTTCCAAAGAATTAAATAGAACACTCTGAAGGTTAACTATCAAGCTTAAATGCCAAACTATAATTTAGGAGTAGAAAAATACAAAGGATGGAAATAAAAAATGTCAGCTGCTCCATTACTTATACTTCTTCTATATTTTTAATCATGTCAAGGAGTGGGATCACTTGTTTAACAATAACAGAAATAGTGGTACTTCAAATGGATTGACAGAAGGGTGCTAATTTAGTCATTGTAACAGAATGTTTACTGTTATGTGAAAAAGAGTAAGTCTTGCTTTCCTTCAGCTAGTGAAAGCAAAAAGAAAATTGCAGAATGCCATAAATAAGCACAGCACTACCCAGTGACTTCAGTGTTGAAAAAATCCTGCAAACATGAGCATAATGGAAGCAAAGGGAACTTCTCTTTGACCAAGTAGTTAATGAAAAATTACTGTTTACAAACCACTTGAAAAGTTCAAACCACTATGACAAAAGAAGGAATGCAGCAAGAACACACTTGGTAGCCACAGTTATGGAAGAGTGATTTCCTTCTATTTATAAACTTCAGGTAGAATTCATCACATAAAAGAAAACAATAGTAAGTACTGAAATTGTGCTAGGGCACTAAGAGAGGAAAAAAACCTTAGCTTTTCTACTGACCTTCCAAATATCCTTTTCCAAGGCTCGCAGCACCAGAGAGGCTGTTCTGTATTCCAGTGTTTCTGATACATAAGAGGAGCTTGAGAGCCGGGGGTTTATCAGATCAGGGTGGTTACAAATCCGCTGCAGCTGCATCAGGACGTGCAGGACACTGATGAAGTGTCCACTTTTGAGGGCTTCCTGGGTTCTACCAAATAAATTATACAGGAAGACACTGATTTATGTGCAGCCTTTATGGAGATGTCCCTAAATCAGCAAGGTGAGAATGAGCAATGCAGTATGTTACGCAAAAGTCCTAGAACAAGTTTAGATTTCACCAAGGTCTTCTGCAATTTTAAGCAGCACTGTAACAAAAGTAAATCTGGAAAAGTGAAACTTAAAGACCCAGTGCTGCTTTACAATCAAGTACAACCTATCCAGCTGCCCATCCTCTTCTTGCTTTGTTTGTGTTTCATCTCTGCATCTATCAATTACCACTGGTGGAGGAGTGGTGAGGGAAAACTCGGGCCTTTAAAAAAATGAAGAACCACTCATTAGAGACAAATGTTAAAATAATGCAGAAGAAGACCTGACCATCACAACCTGATTCTTATGTTCCACGGGTAAATGCATTATTTTCACAAGGCCATAGCATCACCTGCTGCAATTCTAGTCTGTAATGCAATCACATTTTATTCACAGGTCACAATGGAAAATTTCAGAGAAACACTAAAACACTTCCTCCCGTGACAATCATTTCTTTCCTTGCTTAGGCACTAAAAGTGGCAGCATTTTATATTTATTGTTTCAAGCCCTTACCCTGGTTGTAATATGACATCCTCATACATGGCTTTTTGTCGACTAGACAGACGGCACTTGAGCACGTGTTCATATTTCTTTGTGAGCTGCTTTTCAACATCCCTCTTTGATCTCCGCAAAATAAACGGCTGAATCATCTGAGACGTTTCAGAATTGAGAGGAAAAAAATTCTCACTTCAAAGAGTTTACAAGAGGAAGCTAAACTTATTCACACCTAACAGATTTGATGTGATAAACTGCATATGCTATATATAATCATTCTGCTATGCACACAGTTGTACAGACATTAATTTGCTCTTTAATTTCTGCATGTCATGCTTCAAAATCTGAGCCTTATATTATTTTTAAAAGAAATCTCCACACTCTTCTGGTAGCAGAACCCTCTGCTTTCAGCAGGATTTTCTGTCTAAACTGAACAAAGTGTTAAGAAAGGACCCAAATTCAGACCTCAACCACATATTTTTATTCCCCCTCTCCTCAACAGCATTACTGTAGTAGGACATATGAGAAAAAAATGACAACATACTCTGTGCAACCTGATGACCAGTTTATGGCAATAATCCTGGTTCTCCTCATTAGGTGCTTTGACTGGAAAATCCAGGTAAGGTCTGGAAATTCCCGGAATCAAAAAATGTACCATGGTCCACAGCTCCATCAGTGTGTTATGCAAAGGAGTGTCTATCAGAAGCAAACGATGCTGGCTGTGAACAAAAGAAGATTTTTAATTGACCAATTGCTATGCCTTTATGTTTGTCAGATACACAGAAGAATTATGTAGATATAATAAAATTAAGCCTAGGATAAAATATCTTTCCAATCTTGAATATACTACTAAATAGCTTCTTCATTGCAGAGTATCAGAACATACAAGGAGCACAGAATATCAGCAAAGAATTGCAGTGATATCATAGTGGAAACACAGATCTCAAGCATTTCTCTGAATCCTGATTGTTTCAAATAAAAGCATTTCTCTATAGGTGCATGTTGCTCAGGAATTCAGGCAGACCAAGTCAAGAGGGTTTTTTTAATCAGTTTTCTGTTAAGAAGAGAATTGTGTGACATAAAAAAGAGAAGAACTCACTGCCAGCAGGAAATCAATTCTGTGCCCTGTACCTGCGGAGATTGAAAAGTGCCTCCCAGTGTTTCTCAGTCATGTTCTTTATTTGCTGCATCTCATCTACTATTAAGTATTTCCATCTCATTTTCATGAATGCTGTGTGGCCTTTGAATAGCTGCTTGTAGGAAGTGATGCACACATTGAAGCTGTTGGGTTCTGTCCATTCCTGTGGAAAAGGAAAGAAAGGATGAGACAGAAAAGTTAAGGCAGAACTCTCAAGTATCTTACATTGTGTGACATAAAAAAGAGAAGACAAATAAGACAGATAAATACAGACTAAACGTCTCAGGCAACAGTTGTAAGAGCTTCAAAATACAGCACCTGTCTTTTTGCCCTAAGTTCTCTTTGGCTCCCAAAGTAGAGAAGTATTTTCAACCCTGGGCACCAGCGTTTCAATTCCAGCTCCCATTTCAGTATGTTACAGCTCCGGACAACAACAAGGTGAGGGCCCCAGTTCCCTACAGAAGGGCAGACACAGCAGTTAACACTGGAAAGAGACTTCTTACAATGCATGTGGCTCATATTCTCCCCTGATTTTTTAAGTGCATTGCACTAAATTAATCATTAAAAGTGAGATCCAATAACAATAACAAACAGAGGTATTTTAACGACTAATCTACTCCTGGTCATTAAACAATTTGTAAGGCTTTTCTGTACTAGTAAGAATTTAGAACTATTCAGAAGAATCTCTAGAGGGTTGATCAGACACTATACTTGACTAGGTACCAGAAAATACCAGAAGGTTATTCTGACACAATCTTACTCCTATATTAACTAAAGCCTAATACAGTTCAGTAGGGGAAAAAAGTGACCCTAGGCTACAATTCACAAAGATAATGCTGGCCCAGTACCTGCCTAAAACTTGTTAGCCAAATGAACTTACCTTCATTACAAGCCAAATGGGCAAAAAAGGCAATAATTTGCACTGTTTTTCCAAGCCCTGCTTCATCTGCCAGGATGCCATTGAGATTCTTCCTGTACAGCTTTGCCAGCCAATCCAACCCAATCTTCTGATATTCTCTGAGAGACCCATACAGCAGTGATGGAGTGTTGTATTTTACCTGTAATGTGAATAATTTGATATTTTTTCCTGAGTTAAATCCACAGACCATGGCATAAAGCAAAAACATTCTATAGATAACTCGAAAGAAAAAAAAAAAAGCTATTTTTTGTTAAAAGCTACAAAATAATGAAGAAGAAGGCATTCTTTATGTAAACATCAGTACACAGAGTAGCAGAAAATAGGGATTCTTACTGCTGTTGTTATCCTGGAGCTGCCTTTAGGTAACAACACCTCTGCTGCAGCAGCAACTTCTGCTATGTCTCGCATGTGCTTCTTGGGGGGACTCGACCTGTCCATGCCCTTGTACTGGTCAATGCTGAGAAGGGAGTCTATGAGGACAATTTCTTTCTGGGGACTTTCCCTGTCAGACATGTGGTCTTCCATTTCTAGGAGAGAGAGAAAAATTGCAGTGGTATCTAAAATAAACGTCAGTAGCAGTTACACAAAGGAACTGAGATGATCAGGATTCAGACACGGGTCTAAAGGAGGCAGCTAACTTTTAAAAGCAATTCTATGATTTTCAAGCTAGTTCAGGTAAAGTGCAAATAGCCTAAGCTCTGGTTCATGTACATGTTCTGGACATTCACACTAGCTAGGCTAACATGACCATTAGCTTTTAACAACTTCTAGGGAGGTTCTCTCATTCTATTTAAAAGCCATCTTCAAGTATGTAGTTCTATCATAATGTTAACATAGAACAGAGGTGTAATTATAGCTACCAAAGAAGTGTTCTGCTTAATTCAGTGTAGAGAGGCTTTTCTATGGCTCAGTATTGTTCTTGAAAATCTCACACATCTTCACTTTAAGACAGGTAAACACTGCCCTCTTTTCACAAACTGAGAAATTCTAAATGTGATTCACTCAATGCGTGTTTTGCCCTAGAACAAAATGTCTTTTCACAGAGTCCTGAAGAGCCAAGCAACTTATTTGACCTTGTAAATCAGCATAACTCCTTCTAAACATAGAGTAATTTACCTTCCTCACTGCTCTCCTCTTCACTGTCAGGCTTCGGCTGGGGCCAGTGAAAATTTTCTGCAAAGGCACCTTCATACATCTTTACCAAATCTTCCAGAGGCAATTCAGCTGAAGGTCATTAAAGGATGCAAGTTTAAAAATACCAAAACTTGGAGCAATAGATACTATTAATTATAATCTCATTACATTCTTCACAATTGCATAAAGCCAGTTTTCTAATCACAAGTTAACTTCAGAGGTAATTGTTAAGTGAATGATGGCAGTATTTATTTAATAACCTTGATTACAGAGAACATTTGGCATTTCACCAAGCAGTTTGCTCCCATACCTTGCTTTTTACTGTATTACAAACACAGCCTACAACCTTCAGTAAACACCCAGTTGGGAAGGTAGGGGCATCAAATCCAGTTGAGTGGTTGGGAGACAATGCAAGACTTCAAAAGTTTCAAAACTGAGTTGTAACTCCAGGGTCCCTTGTCTGAGCTGCTAAAGTAGGAATGTACATGCTGGCAGTGGCAAATCAATCAGCAAACATTCTCATTAGGAACTTGGCTGACTGGCCAAGGGTTATAATCCCTCCAACTGGCCAGCTCACTGCAGCCACTAAGCTGCCAAACAGACCCAACAACAGATTTGGAAACCGCATGTTCACTGCCAGCCTAATGGGCAGCCTGCCTCCCAAAATCTGCCTTTACCAGGGTAAGTGACACATCTCTATGGGGCACTTTGCACACATCAGCTCAGCTTAGCAATTACATTGCTAATGAGAGAGCTGCTAGCCAGAGCATTGTCCCTAAAAGTCCCTTATCTTCAAATATTTATACTCCCCCTCCAAGATCAGCACTGAAATGCCCTTTTGGACCCACCAAGTCAGTCACAAAACCCTTCTGAGATACTCAAGACAGCTGATGATAAAATGTCCATGTTCAATCTGGTACAGCCCTGGTTTTAAGTGTTTATCATGCACTCCTAGAACTCAGGTTGAGAGTCTTGGTGTAAGGTTTTAATGTAGTGCTTCACTAGAGAACTACTTTTCCTCAAGCCACCTGGAGTGATAACTAGGGCTGCTCTATAAAGTGCAGATGTCCACCATCATCCCATAAACTGCTGCAGCTTTCCAAACAGAAAAAACTAAATACAGACTAGACAGAACTGAACATCTGAATGCACTCAATTTCCCACCTCTAATCCTCTTTACAAATATAACAAGAGTTGTGTGTTTCCAGCTGTTGTTTCAGAGGCCAGACCAGAGAAGAATCAAGCCACATGCCTACCTTCTTTGGCTAGATTAGACAGTTCAGTTTGATGGTTTATGTTTCCTTCTTTAGCTTCTTGTTCTTCAATTGTTTCTTCTTCATCTTCAACTACAATAAAACAAATGCAAATCTTGGATTAAAATTATACACTAATTCAGAAGGCTTGTAATTCTAAACCCCTGAAGTGAATGAGCACAGAATATTCTAAGCCTGCAGGATTTAAAAATAATTAAATACGAATGGAAAACAATCTGAGAGCAACTATATGCAGTGTTTTGGAGATAAATGAACAGGAGAGAAGCACTTCTGCCTCAGGACAGAAGGCAATGAAGTGTTGACTGAGAATGGTCCCCACAGGTGGTTCTGTAGTTTTAAACAGGGGAGTTCCTTTGTCAGGGACACGGCAGAGTGGTCACCACAAGAAAGGATCCAAAGCAGATGGGTATTTCAGTTAAAAATCCTCAAAAGATCACCAGTAAGGCCTGACAAAGTAGTGAGGACAGAAAAAATTAAAATCCACCAATAATGGTGGCAGTATAATTTCAAGGAAAATGTTATTTTCAACTTTTCACTGCAGCTCTTTTAGGGATAATTTACTATTTAATTGACTATCTAATGTCTCTAAGAAATAGATGAAGGTTGGTATGTGGTTCATGAAAAACACTGCACCCACATAGTAACAGACTGCAAACTTGTGGGTTTAATATTCAACTTATATACTGTGCTGTGGATGCGAAATTTTGAGAAGTGACTTACCTTCCTCATCAGTCAAAGATGTGCTTGCCTTTCTTTTCCTTCCAGATGATGAGCCCCCCTAGCATTAAATGATTGTAATATTTAAAATCACAGAAAGCAAAAGATAAGCAGGGGCTTTGGTTTTTAAAGACAACAAAACATGCCTTGCAGTCCCAAAAGCATTTGCTGATGGACACTTAGAAACTATTGGCACTTCCCTGGCCATGCAAAAACAGACACTGCTTCTGAATTGATGGGACTGTGCACTCAGCCACTTCCACTGCTCACGGGTCAAATTATTCAACAAAACTTTTACTCAGGCTGGCTAAAGGATTAAATTTTTTCACTAGTCAATAAAAAAGGGATATGGCACAGGCTTACAATTGTCTCAGCTGTCCAGTGCACTTTGTAGAATTGTTTAGCCTGTGCCAATTAACTCTCACAGCCAGTGCTGGGCCACAGTTTGGCTGATAGCACATGCTAAGGCTTGTTCCTAGCAGGAAATTCAGATGCAGGCATTCTGCTTGGTGGAGGGGGAGTATTTCAGCACATGGGCATCAGCTGTGCCTCGACAGATGGCTCAGGGCCTCAGATCCCTTGTCCATTTTTTTCCAATTGCACTGACACAGCCAAGGAGTCCTTAGCATACATTTCATCCATGGAAAAAGATATCCAAGTTTCATTCAGTTCAATCCATTCTGTAACACACACCTTCACCTCTCAGCAGATAAATCTCTGCTGAACACCTGAAAACACCTTTCATGCCCCACAAAGTCTACCCCTGGCTACTGTAGGTGAAACTCCTGCCCAAGTCTGGCAATTAATTTGTACAGTTTTTTGGTCTTCAATCTCAGAATGAATGATTCATAGCCACTAAAGACATGCACCAACCACAATCCACTTCCCTTCCTAACCAGAGAAGAAAAATTATATTTGTGCTTGTGACTGAATGTTCATTTGTCAGTAACTACAGTGAAATCTTTTATCATCAACATGTTAAAAAAAAAAAATCACCTTTACCAAAACTTTTTCACTTATGTAGTCACATTTAAACTAATTTGATGGCTTTTTCAAAAAACAGAAAGACTTACCAATTCACTTTCTTTTTCCAAATAAAGGTCTTCTTTTGTATCCCTACCTGGAAAATTATTACACTTGATGTATGTATGCATCACTTAGCAATTTTACACTTCTTACATGAACTTTTAAATGTATTCAAAGCAAAACACAAAAAGTATTAACAAAATCTAGCACAAAATATAAAAATCCATAACTCATGATTCAGATCTATTCATAACCTATTATTAGTAACTCACAATTTTATCACCACTGACATTAACCTGAACTGAGTGAAATTATATAAAACAATACCATCAGAATTCAGACTGTATTTCTTATGAAATGGAATACAATTACCTTTCCTTGAAAATCTCTTTAAATTCAAAGCTTTTTTCCTTTTCTCTTGAAATTCAATTTGCAGTTTAATTTCAACAACCTGAAATGTAAAGCAAGTCTAATAAGGCACTTTTATTTTACAAATAAACTACTGAAGATGAGAAAAAACACCACAAATTGCACGAGCCTTGGTGAGTGGGTACTTTACCTGCTCAATGTTAGACCAGAAATATTCTATTTCTCTAGCAATGGATGCTGCAATCCTCCTCAGTTTGTTCTGTTCTTCCCTTTTAGCTCGCTCTTCATTAAGTTTCTTTTCTTCATGGTAACGAGCCACAGTTCTTACCATCTAAAATCCCATGAAACACTGAATTAGGTTACCTCAAAATACATATCATTGCATTTCTTAAGATTATAGTGGTTATCAGCAGCCAGATGTTGACCATAGCTTTACACACATAGCACTTACCTCCAATATTTCTAATTCTTACCATGCCAATAAAGCAACAGACATGAAACTCAAAGAAAAAAAAATACATCTATAACTAAGCAATCAAGTAGAAAACACTTAATTCACTCTCTGAATACAAAAATTAGAAAAAATTCCACTGAAATTAGCAGCAAACACACAAAAGAAAACTTTTTTTTCCAGACAGCGCATA
Source organism: Thryothorus ludovicianus (assembly GCA_013397245.1). Classification (NCBI taxonomy): domain Eukaryota; kingdom Metazoa; phylum Chordata; class Aves; order Passeriformes; family Certhiidae; genus Thryothorus; species Thryothorus ludovicianus. Next base: position 1,108,290 of record VZTB01000708.1, on the reverse strand, counting down.
AGAAGTCACAGAAATCACACCACAAAATGTCAGAGACCAAAGCTAAAATGAGTTCAAAAAGAGTGTACATACATGAATGAAAGATCAGTCAATGGCTGTTAAGACTGACTTGATTGCAACCTTTAGCTCAGGAGGTCCCTAAAACATTGACTTCCAGAAGTCTGAAGCATAGTGCCAGGGGAAGGATCATTTCACATTTGCCCTTCCTGTTTCTCCTATTCTTAAAAACCTACCATTGGCCACAAATGGAAATCCAGATTTAAATTATATTCAAAATGCAAATATTTATTGTACAAAACAATACACTTATTCCAATGCTTTGCTTCTGAGTTTCCATCATTTCAGAATATACAGTAGAAAAGAACATGGCAATTTAAACTAATGACCTTCAGTTGCTCTCTTCATTACCCTAAACTGGTCATAAATGTACCAAAAAAAGATGATGCAACATTGCTGGTATTCACAGAAAATCCTTGCTTACTGTAAATTAACAGATTTTATATATTTCATCATATGAATTTTCATTCCACTACTGTGCTCCTGCTGTGCTGCTCTTCTCCCCTATGGAAATAGTTTTCTACCATGTTTCCACTACTGTCTTCACTCTTATTTTTCTTATAATAATCTCAAATTATAATTCTCCAATTACTTGAGATTAAGAAAAAAGAACTAGACAACCACACCCAATGGAAGTTATTTACAGAATTCTATATTTACTCTTTATTGGCAGGAAATAACTCATTTGTGAGACAGGCATGACAATTCTACTTTTTATTTAAATATAACCCATTCAACATATTGAGTGGGTTCCTAAACAAGCTATTTGATTTCCAGAGGAATAAAATCCACAAACTCTTATTGGCATCTGTACAATTATCCAGTCTGTCTCAGGTGCCATATCCAAAACTGACAATGTAACTTCTCCTTTGAGGTAAAAGTTAGTTCCTCATCTTTCCTTTACTTCTCTTTATAGCAAAAGATACCTCAATAGCTTTGCCACCAAACTGAGCAATATCAATATTTATTGTTCTGAGCTACAAAATATTTCAAGTACCTTCTTAGCAGTTGCCATCTTCCACTTTCTCTCCTGGGCAAAATCAGTTGCCATCCACTGCATTTCTTCCAGCAAATAATCCCAGTGGGATTTTGGTCTTTGAGCCTCTTGGAGTTTAGGCAATCGTCTGGGGGACCATAAACCTTCCTTTCTCAGCTCTGCTATCCGCTGATGGATTTGATTTTCCTTAAAAAAAAAAGGACAGAGACTTACAACGAAGCTGCAGAATGCACCTGAAGCCACAGAATCAGAGAAAAATAGTAATTGCTCCCACTTTATTAAAGTAATTGAGAGGAAAAGAAAAAGTGTAAAAGCATGACACAGAAAATATCTTACCAGCTTGACTTGCTCAGCCAGCTTGTCTTGAGAGTTTTCCTGTGGCAACACTGCTGCATTCTGAGCTGGACTTTGTGTTTTAGGTGCTGCTGCTGCTACTGCTAAGCCAGGAGGCTTGGATGCAATAGGAGACAGGGACTTGTTGGTTGCTGGAGAGGTCCTGTTTGTTTGCACTGGGTATGGAGAAGGCGGTGCCGTGCCCGGGATCGCCGCTGGAGCGATGGATGAGGTAGGTGGCAGCGGATTTGCTGCAAGACGCTGAGAACTCTGAGCAGGATCTGCAGATGGTCGTGTCAGAGTCACAGTCTGCCCAAGAAACACACTGGTTACTGAGGAGTTGAGGATTCAATACTTATTCTACACTACAGCAGAACACAATGGAGACTTTAATTTAATAACAAACGTACAACTGCATTTTCACAAGCAAAGGATTTAAGTATCCAGTGGAATTAAAAGATAAAGACAGCATTCTTAGATTTCACTGGCCGTGGAAACAAACACAAGGAAACAAACCCCCCCAGTAACTCTCCCGTACCTGCTGCTGCACGGCAGCTGGCGGCTGCGACGCCTGGTTGGGCGCCTGGCCCTGCACGTGGAGTGCCGGCGGCACCTGCTGCTGCTGCTGCTGCTGCAGCGGCGCTGGGAGCGGAGCCGCCGTCAGGGGCACGCTCTGGGGCTGGATCTTCACCTGGATCTGTGCCTGGGCCGGAGCTTCCACGAGCTGAGGCTGCTGCTGCTGCTGCTGCGGGAGCTGCAGGGTGGCCGGCAGCGATGCCATGGGGACGCTGGCGGGCTGCAGGCGCGCCGGCAGCTGCGGCGGCGGCGTGTGCAGGCTGGCTGCATTCTGCACTGGAGGGCCCTTGGAGGGGTCGTACTGCTGCTGGCTCTGCTTCTGCCCCGTCAGCTGCACCGTCTGGGGAGTGGGGGGCATCCCACCTGCAGGGCAAGAGGAGACACGCACAGGTGAGATCAAAACCTGCGATGCTCTCTGTTGATTTTAAGGAGGAAATCGACTGCGAATAGAGTGAGTTTGTTACTTACTTTGCCACAAGACACCACTACTTGAAAATACCACGTCACAATCACAAAATAAATCACCATTACAATAAACAACAAAGTACTTCATGCACAGGAGTGTAACTAAAATTTGGAGCACAGCAACTAAAAAAAGAGCATGTCATTATAGGTCTTCTAAATTTTGTATACTCAAAAAAAAAAGGACTGGTGAGCTAATGGAATGTAACCTAAAAAAATCCAGCATAAAGTCTAAATACTACTTAGTTCTTTCTAAGAACACATTCACTCTAACACATACTCTAAAGCTTGGCATGACTAATGAATAAAAATTTGTCATGATGTTCCAATTAGGTGGTTTCTTTTTCATAAATCATTGGTTCAGTTCCAGAATTCTCAGGTTGGCCATTTTGCATCAGCACCTGTGACGTATTTCCATGCCCACATGCACCTCTGGAGCCCGTCACTCAGCTCCTTAAACAAATCAGGCATTGCATACCAAGTATTAATTTACATGGAGAAGTGTGTGGTGGGACTAGGATCTTGGCAGGCCAGTAGCCCAAGTTTCTAGTTCCATCACCAACATCTCCTTGTGAAATTAATGTGCAACTGGCATGTGGTGACACAGTACCTTGTGCCGTTGGCATTAGCTGTTGAAGAGGAACTCCTGAAGCCACACCCGGGTGCTGAAAAACCATCCCATGACGGCCCACTTCAATTCGTGGTCTCTTAGACGAATCTGTGATATTCAAATTCCATTTATGGCATGGTATAATGGAATGGGTTCAATTTTACAAAGCAATCTACTACACATGATTCCGACATCAGCTCCGAAAGCTACAACTACTGTACATGTGTAGCATTTATGAAGAACATGCTCCAGGGGCAGAGTCCCTCTGACTTCAAGTTGGCCATCTCCAATCTTCTCAGCTAGAACAATCAACCTAACCATGTCTCCATGCCTGCCAAATCCAGGCCTGTCTACTGGGAGTGGAGTGCACTCTTCACACAGCACCAGTCACAGTAGATAGTCCTAAGGATCTGGTGATTCCCAAGGTGAGGCAAAAATGTACTTCAAGAGTTACAGAACAGTGGGCTCCAGTCACTGTTTGGAAAAAAAAAAAGAGGATGGAAGTGGAACTGTGCCTGTGGAACCTACCTGCTGGTGCAAGGGCCTGCTGCTGTCTCTTAAAAGCTTCAATCTCTATGGTGCTCACAGTCCCCGTCGCTGGAGTCCCTGTATGCGTTTGCTACAGGGAAAAGAAAACAAATCACAGAAATTCAATCTGCAGATGGTCTGACACCAGGAGAGAATTTACAAACGGATCTAAGGAGGCCAGCACAGAGCAAGTCCTTCAGAACAGCTGCACAACAAAGGAAACAAGACTCATTCAGTATCTGCTATGAAGTTTTAGTTGTCCACAATGCACAGACACTCTTCGTTGAGTTTAAATTTTACAGTGATGAAGTTGGTTACATATAAAGCACACCTACATTTTGTTAAGTGATACCAAACTCAGGAAAATGGGATATGTAAAAAAAAAACTTGCCCAGTACTTTTGGTTTTGTTTTTTTTAATTAATGGAAATTTTCATAAGTATATTACAATGGTGTGGAACATCAGTAACACACAAATTCATCCTCATCCTGAAAACAGTTTAAGTTTATTTGAGTTTCCAGCACTCTCACTCTCAGGATAGAGCTTTGTGAGAGTTACCACTGAAATATTTCAGGAAAAAGCTAGGAATATGGAATTAAGAACCTCAGCCAAGGTACACAAGTTCCAGTTTTCCAGATGCTGGACTTGTAACTGTTTGCACAGCTGGCAAAATGAGTCTCATGAATAAACTCAGTGAGGAGAAACAATATTGCCATGAGGCTAAGGTGACATCAGAGCTCATCAGAAATTACTATCCATTTTGTCTGAGGATAAACAGCACACAAACTATGAATTTACAAGCCTGGAAGAGCACTACTGATATCGAGATACAAAAGGAATCACTGGGCTCTGATTCAGGAAGCAGGAATTTAACTTCAGTAAGATTACACAGTGCATTGGTACTTTTATTTTTAAATCACTACATTTAATATTGGCATTGATGACAAGAACCTACCCCAGAGAATCCTTTCAGCATCGAGCACAGGTGACAGGCTCACATACAGGATTACTGAAGCAAACAAATTTGGGTATATGACAATTTTCATGCTCTTTGGGCCCTCAGCATAGTGGCAAGTACTTATTAATGTCCATCAGTGTCTGTGCAAGTCCAATTCCTTCCAGTGAGTTTTCAAGTAATTTTTTAATTCCCCTCAATATTTGGCTATGCTGTACCAAATACTCTACTATGAAAGTTAATATGAGAAAAATATGGGCTATCCCAAAAAATGTCCCAAGAGATTCCATCAGAAAATACAAATACAAAATTTATGAATGGCAGTCTCTGCATCCTGGGAAATGAATTAATTTAGCACTTTAGTTTTCAAAGTGTACTATTCTAATGATGAGAGCTTTAAACATGCTGAGGTATAGTAAGGGTTTGCAAATGTTATGAAAACTTTTTATGACAACATAGAAAGTAATTTTTTTTTCTTTATTCACAGGTATTTTCTTCTCTGATTTTAAACAAAATTTTACCAGTGTAAATTAAACCCACAGAGGTAAACACCAGTCTGTACTGAAATAAATCACAGCAGTGACACCCTGCATCTTCAGTTCTTCATTGCATGGTATTAATAATCACAGCCAGCATCACCTACAATGACTGGGTTTCAAATGCTCCTTTTTAAGCTGAATATATCTCACCAGACTCAATCAACAGCTGTGAATTAATAACACTTAATCTCCTTGCTGCTCTGAGGGCATTTGTGACCACTCCAGTGATACAGCTACAGCCTTAAGATGCAAATTCTGGTTTTAAGTATCTCTGACTCATTCACAGTTTTCATTGCCATTTCACACTCAATAGGGATTAAGTTTTCAAATATTTGTCTTGTCACAAGGTAGACATGCAGTGTATTTCAGCTCCAACAGCCAGTGTCTGGCAGAGAGAGCACCACAGACCTGGGCATTTACAGAATTTTCAAAATAAGCCACAAGAATTGATTTTGTAAATGCTACTAAATTGACTAACAAATTCAGTTTATGTCCCATTTGCATCAGATGCTACTGGGATAATCAGTTTAAGAAATTATATTCTTCGAACTCCACATTAAATGCCATTTATTTCACCTGCTCTCTCCCTCTGGATGACTGCATACTCACAGTTTCAGGCTGTATCTCTACTTTAGGATTTTTGACTGACATTTTCTTAAGAATATGCCTCCCAGCTGTCTGCATTATCACCGTGTAATTTAAGCCAGACTCTTCAGAGAGCAGACACGTTATGTCTTTATAAATTGCAGTCACATACCATTAATATTAGACTAAAAGTGTCCCAACTTTAATTAAAATAATGTAGCTGTCCCAAGGTCAGGATTATACAGCATGCACACAATAATCACTCTGAGCACTGCACCTCTGCACTGGAGTTTCCGTGGTGATGCTGATTTCTCCATCAACAGTTGCAAAGAACCAGACTGATGGAAAGAAATGCCACTTTCTTTTAGCAGTTTGTGCTAAAATGTCAGTACCACACAGAGAGTTATTTACATGTTTAGCATGAACCAGTTTCCCTCAAACTGGTCTGACATGGTACAATACCTTCAAAAGTATCATCACTGCTGCAGCTACAGCTTGGTGATAGCCCTAATCACTACAATAAATAACCTGAGATAATATTGGGTATTTCAGCTTAAATGAAGCCTGACTACCTAAGGATACTCCCAAGACATGTCAGTACTGGCCCTAGGGAAGAGGTCTCAGTGCAATCTCCTTTGTACAACTCCTTTGTACAATACCTCAGGGAAATTCCCATTTGGTGCACGCAGGAACACAACCTGAAATCTCGTATTTCAATTAATTTGCCATTTCCAAAGCCTAGATAAAGGCAGCACAGCCTGTACAGCTGCTGTGGTACAGCAGAGTAATTCACCCTGTAACACCTGCTAAGCATATCATTGAGCTAAAACGTAAATATTTTAGCTGCAGATGGAATTAGGGTACGTTACTTCTCAGGGTATGTGTGCAGTGATGTCTGGGTAACAGAGTTGAAGGCAGCTGCATAAAACCACACCAAACTGGAAAGTTGCATCATCACTTATCCACAAAAATGTTAACTGATTATCACATTTATTTCTTGGCTTTCTCCAGCATTCCTCGTGAAAAAAGAAAAAAAAAATTGTTAAAAAGGATTTTTATAATAAAAATAAGCACTTCTGTTTCTTCTTCCCAACATTTATGGCAGAGCTAATGGAAAGCAGTTAATTATTTAGAACAAATTGTGTCAGAGGATTAGTATTGCTGTTTAACACATTTCAGGGAAGGCAAATCCGAAACCTTCTGTAGCCACACTCAAAACCTTTAATACATAAGGGGAAGAAAAAAAAAAGAAAAGAATTTTAGAAGAAATCCACAATTACAATGCCACAGACAAAGAATCCATATTATCACTACGCAGAATGCACAAATGAACCAAATGCATTAGGGATACAAAAGACAAACAAACCAAAGTGAAAACATTCAAGCTGAAAGTTAATGCAATAAGCCAGCAACCTGGAGACAAAGCTTTAACTTCCTCAAGGCTTCAGTTATACTGAGGCATTTGAAGACTGCAAAGGCTTTTTGGTTTTGTTTAGATGATAAGGGATGGGCTCTTGGGAAAATTCTAATTCATCTAAGAAATATCAAATCTCAATGAAGAAAAAAAATCTGGGATGAAACTACATTTTAGAACCATTGAAAAGTACCTGAAATGGTTGCTGCTGGGATGAAAAAGCAGCAGAAACATTTGGAGGAAGCTGAGTTGCTATAGCGACAGGAGTACCAGTCTGCCCATCCTTTCCTGTCACAACCTTTACCTGAGAGAAATATTTTGGGAAAAAAAAAAAGAAGGGAGAATCATTTTCTTTTTAGAAGTTTTTCTTTTTTTTTTTTTAACTGTTTAACACACTTGTTTGCTACTGATGGCACCTCACTGAAGAGGGGATAATAACTAAACCACCATCAGTACAGCTTGTCTCGAGCACAGCCCATTTTTAGAGTTCTGTCTCACTTTTAATAGCAGAACAGAGCACAGCCTTGACTGTTTATTGTGACTTCTTGTCACTGGAAACGTTTCCTTAAATCCAGTTAACATAAAAGTGTGTTTTAAACTGAATGATTGCTGCTGCTAACGGACAACAAATTAGCATGACAGACAGTTTGAACGTAAGAAAGCTTCAACATTTATTTAAGCAATGAGCACAGCCACCATTCACTCTCCCCTTGAATTCCCAAAGAGATCAACCTTCCAGGCAAGGGATGAAGCGCGTTGCTTTAGCAGAAAGTGATAAAGAAGGGGAAGGGGAAATAAAACAGAAGACGACAACAAAATACAAAGAAAGAACATACTCCAAAGATGTCCTAATCTTTCAGAAGGATTCATCACTTGAAAACACATAAAGACTCTTGCTGTTGCACTTTGCAACATTCTCCAGCAGTTACAGGGACAAGCAGCTTCCACAAACAAAAGAGGATCCACCAGGAGAAGGCAGTGAAGTACAGCAAATTCTCAACCCAAAACACCGCGGGGTAGAGCCTCAACTCATTTAAGGTGTAGCAGTGTCACTGACTTCAGGGAACCTGTACCATTTACACCCACTAAAGATCCCTCAAAGTGTGCAGATGGTAGTTAAAAATACCTGGTTATTTCAGCTGACAAACACGCAACCCAACAAGAACACCTAAATGATTTGACAAAACACAAACCAGGTGAAAAAAAAATACTGAATATCCATTGTCAATAAATAACAGTAACAGGCTAGCTTTTATGTTACTATATAAAGTAATGCTTCCTTCAAAATTGTCAATAACTGTTGAAAGCAGAAATGTATTTTCCTAATCAAGAAGTTTAGACAACAAAGCAATAAATAAATTAAACTTCAGCCATTATTCTGTTAAAATTTCTCACAAATTCCAGCTGAAGACACGACTGCTAATGATTCATACCTAAGAGTCATCAAATTTCAGTGAAGGCACTCATTTCCCAAAGGTATTTAAAGCCACACAAGGCTCTTCACATAATATTAGTTCTTCTACAATCTGGCAGCTATATACCCTTAGATATTTTCCCCAATTTTAGAAGATATTTATGAGTGCCAAGTGGTGCAGGGGCATCAGTTCAATCTACCCTGCTGCAACCACTTGCCGTGTTGGCTTGTGGGCAGGCTCTGCACCAGAGCTCCAGCACCCACAGATGGGTACAAACGTGCAGGAAAAGCTGCACAGCACCTGTTTGTGGCAAGCTTCTTTCAAGTTCTTTGCCATTAATAAACAGTGAATTCAAGCTAGTTAGTAATTTGAACCTTTGCATAAGTAACAAAGTGAACTTGTCACTGTCCAGTCTGTAAGTGCTGGTTGTTAATCCTCTAAACAGCAACTCACACACAGAGCTCCAGGACACCCTGAATAATGTAATACATGGCCTTACACGTTTTCCCTCACTAATTCCATTAATTCACGTTTTTTGTTGGCTGCAGCAACACTGAACTTCAGTAACATCTATGATTAGAAGTCACATGAGTCAGGTTAAACTCTTGTTAATGCTTTTGCTGATTCTTTTTTGGTTTGTTCAAGTCTAGTCAAGTGAAATTCAAACCACAATTCCTAGTCATAACCGTTCTTACAGCTTAAAACCATTTCCACACTTCTACCACCTTTATTTGTGTGCAACTAGGACAGTTAAAGGCCCCTCTATTCTTTTATTTCAAATCTATAAATCTACCTGCACACTCAAACCAACCCATTGAATCACACTACCCAGAAGAACTGCATTCTCTCAGGCCAACTATTTTATGAAAAACTGCCATATTTCATCAAGCAAAAAATATTTTTCATGTCCTCTCCCATTCTTTAGTACTTCACAATCCCAGTGTTACAACTTCATCTATGATTTTATTCCAACAAAGTTTCTTACCTCATCATTGATGACCTCAGATTGTTCTTCCTCTTCTTCCTCCTCCAGATCCAAGTCATTTTGCCTCAGGTATGCTTGCAGAGGAACACAATGTTTCTTCTTAAAAGCCAAAAAGTCCATCATATTCCCTTGAAGATGTTGCAGGAAAAACAGTTCAATCAAACATTCCTTAAAAGTTTCCTTAAGAATTTCCATCTGCTTGTGGTGATGATCCAAACATAGCTTTCTCATTTGAGCAGTTTCTTGGTTGGCAGGAGGAATCTCCTCCAACTTTTTGGGTTGTTTTTTCACTGCTGTGTTAGCTGTAGGAGTGAGAGGAAGACTCGACAGCCCCTGTGGCACAGTGACCCGTGAAGGACTTGTGGGAGGAGGAGGTGATGTCATTCCAAACGCACTCGGTCCTCCAACTCCTGCTATCAACCCACCAGAAGTCCTGTCAAATCCAATGGGTCTGCTCAGCTGCTGCCCTTGAAGCACTTGCTGCTGCTGTTGCATAAGTTGCCCCTGGATAATATTGCTGATTTGGGGTGGCAAGCTGGTCGTGGTGATGTGGCCCGGGCTAGTCAAAGATTGCATATTTGCCCCGCTGGCCACGGGGCTCTGAGGCCCGAGGTGGTGGATGGTGCCCCCAGACTGCGAGTGAGGCTGCGAGAGCCGGCGCTCCCTCACCGTGGCGGGCGTCCCAGACGATGGGAGCTGCACTTGGGCAGCAGCTCCTTGAGCAATCTGTGCAATTCCCGGCCCTTCCTGGTACACAAAGTGCCCGCCGTTGGAGGGGCTCAGGCTGATCTGCCTCACGAGCACGCTGGCATCCACAAACCCTCTGGTCGGGCTCTGGCTGCACATGCCCAGGCCAGGCCCGGGAGTGCCCGCCCGGACGCTGGGCAGCGCCTGCACCGGCACCGGGTTGGGCTGGGTGGGGCTCTGGGACTGCACTTGCTGCGGCAGCGGGGAGGTGACCTGGATGTACGAGGGGGATCCATGCTCAAAGCGCCTCTGCTGGGGGCTGAACTGGAAGCTCGGAGACGTCGGGTTCGGCAGCGGCAGCGGGGTGAGCGTGATCTGCTGGTTGCCCGAGGCCACCGGGCCCACGTTCTGCAGGGTGATGTTCACGTTCTGCCCGGCCACGGGGCTCCGGCTCATGATGAACTGCTGGATTTGGTAACTGGGCGACTGCGGCGCCGAGGGACTCGCAGAAGGTGCAAAAGAGGCTGCGGGGGACTGGGGTAAATTTGCCTGTTGTTCTTCCCCCTCGCTGCCTGTGAAGGACCTGGACCTCTGGAGCTGGCGCTGGGCATTCTGAGGACCATTGCCATGGTGCATTCTCACTGATATACTGTATTTCTTTACAGTATAGTCTAAAGAAATACAAAAAAACCAGACATTCAGGGAAGGTAAAAACTCTGCTGCAACTGAAACTATTTAGCCATAATTAGAAAGATTACCTTACAATAAGAATTCTGTTATTCTGGTTTTGCAGTTACTTCAAATGTTTCGAACAATCCAAAACCCTCAGCACAACAAAATCTCAGTTAAATCCCTCATAAATTTCTCTAGCTAATACTGCTATTGAATAGTCTTACAAATGCTGTGTTCCCCTTAGCTAGATAGAATGATTGCAAATAACTATAAAAAAAAAAAAAATAAAAAGGGCTT
>VZTB01000708.1:1035628-1069493 GCA_013397245.1 Thryothorus ludovicianus | reverse complement strand
TTTTTTTTAATTCAAGCACAGTGGCTAAGTTTCAAGTATTGAGAGAAAAAAAAACATATATATATATACACGTTTGTGTTTGTGTGTGTATCTCTACCCATGCACACACATACACACACACACAGCCTTGCATGTATATACACAAACACATACATATATATCAGTTCTAGGCCTGTAAACCACAATTTTCATTTCTTTTTTGGAGCAATATATACTTGTGTACATTGAATGTGGACGATTTTGATACATTCAAGTAATGAAGCACAGCTGGAAGGTTGGTGCTGAGCTTGCCACACACACACGGCTCACAGGAGCCCCTGGGGGCTGTGCCAGAGGCTCTGGGTGCAGGGCTTGCTATGGCAGAGTCAGTCCTGGCTCGGTGCTTTGTAGCCCTTTGCACAGCCAAAGCCTTTCAGAAGCAGTCTGGGTCTCCTTGTCATTTCTGTCCACAACAGGCTGGGGGTTTGGTTGGTTTGGTTTTCTTTTTTTTTTTTTTTTTTTTTTTTTTTTTTTTTTCCTTTTTTTCCCAGGCACAAGCACAAACGGCCACAGAAGCAGCAGACTGTGAGCCAAATACTGAAGCATTTGTGAAAGCTACACTTAAGCTTCCCTGGTCGGGGCAATTGGAAATATTTTTAAATTTCTTTATTGGCACTTCTGCTCTGTGAACAGAAACACCCATGTTGCCAAACTCAGTGCCAGCTCCAAAGCCCATGAAGTTGCTCCTGAAACCCTTGTAAAGTATCACACTGAACGTGCCAATCTTGAGAGGAAAAAAAAAAGCAATGAGGACTTAACCACCATGTGCAAAATATTTTTAGATCCCCAAAAACTAAGCCTGAGGTTTCGAGTTGCTTTCCAAGATGCTTTTCTGCCCAGCGCTACCACAATACTGCCACGACTCGGGAAGGCCACACTCACACCCTACAGACAGATGGGAGGCAGGCAGCTCCCCTCTCACACACGCCCACAGCACCCGGAGCCTCACCCAGAACTCAGCCACTCGCACCCACAGTCGCGTTTGGCTACAGAGTCTCCTTGAAAGAAATGCTGAACGTGAAACTGAACGCTACGGGATTTCTTTATAAAAAAAAAAAACAAACCCAACAAACAAAACCAAAGCAGCAAATAACACTTCTCTAAAAATGCGTTTCCAAGTGTGTGGGATCCTAACGCCTGTTCTTCAGCTCTTCAAAAGCACGGAGCTTTGTAATGACTGTCCTTAAAAGAACATTTAAATAAAAAACAAATCTTGGTACTGCCAGACTGCAAGTCAGCTTTGCCTGGTGTGGAGGAGGAACAGCACAGACTCTGCAGTGCTCTTTGCCTCACACTCACGAGATACAGTACAGTTAAATACGTACAGTTACACACAAACCATATCAATATCAATATATATTCACTCTTAGGAATACATATTAATATACGCACACACGTAGTGCAATAAAACAACCAGGAAGCAAGGAAAGGAATAAAAAGAACAGCATTCCTAACAGTCGTGATGTTCCTGGGTTGTTGTGTGATGCAAAGTCAACTTCTTAAAGTTCCCATAGTGTGTAAAGTGCTCCTTTGATTCACAAAGCTAGTGTTTTCAGTCTGGGGGGCTCCAGGGCAGGGGGCATCGAGCCAACAGCTGAAAGCAGGACAGGGCCAGTGCTTCCTCCAGCTGGGTCCGTGCTGACAGGCCCAGCTCAACAGCCACGGGTCCTTCACATCGACCCCACTGAGCGGGGGGACCAAGGGAGGAACGGATTCATTTTGGCTTCTCACAAACACAGGAGTGTGATGCTTTCTGCTGCTCTCCTGTTTCCTGCCCCTTTCCCGGTGTTGTTGCCCATCCAGGCAGGCAGACGGGGAGCCCACACAGCAGCCATGAGATTTCCAAGCTTCCCAGCAGCCGCACGTCCTCTGCCTCACTCAGCAAGACTGTAGAGGTGGGAGCTACTTCACAATGCCAACTCCCTCCTCTCCAAGCACTCCAAGGCATAAACACAAGGAGAAAGGACAAAGGAGAGAGTGGAGGGGAGCCTCCAGTTGCAGGGAGCTTGAAGATGCCTGGCTCTCAGCTGGGAAGGGGAAAGTACACAGACTGGCCTTTATGTCTGAATGACACACTCGGACATCAACTGAAGCCAGCAGTTTCAGCACATCCATTGCCTGCAATGGACACAGCACTGGAATACCCTGTTCTTAAGCAAGAGGGATAGGCAGCAGTCTTATCCTTCAAAGTGCTGGGAAGAAGCAGACTTCTATCCTTCACCCCCTCTGACAACGAGGGAGACCTTTCCACATCAGCCACGTCTTCGCCCAGGCCTTTGGGCAGGGAAGTATTTGTGCTTGCTGCAGTCACACGTCCTCACAAAGGAATCTGAGTCTGTTGAACAACTTCCCAAAACGTCCAAAAACAGAACAGTGAGCAGTCCATCCTCCAAGTGTCCTACTGCCAGAATGGTTTCCCACCACAGCACAGGCTGTTGGGAATAAAGCAATCAGCTGGGGCGAGGAGTGTGAAGGACACCACCACTGAAATCAGGCACAGAACCCCGACAGCAGAGCTGACAGCCTGCGCTCGATGCACAGCTTACCTGGGGAAAAAAAACAGCACAAGCAATCAGCTTCTCAAATTGCTGCCCATGTGAAGGCCACCACTGCAGACTGAACAAAAAAGGGAAAACTGACAGCAGAATTTCAACAAATCTAAACGGAACTTTGAGAATCATTACCAGGTACCCATGAGGCCTGAAGTGAAGACCTGACCAGAAATTCCCTGCTGGGAAGGGACAGGTCCCAGGGTTGAACAGGCAGAGATCTGACAGTGAAAGCTGGGAGGCAACAGTTCTGACAGAGGTATCAAGATTTTACAAAGGATCACCGTCCTCTAGAAAGAATTTATACACCTCCAGTTATTGGAGCAGCTTTTGCCAGGAGGCAGAATGCCTCAAGGTCTCCAGTGCCATTTGCCATGGCTCACACTGGGACAGCCCATCCAGCATCGTCAGCACCAGGTTCTCATTACCTGAGCCCAAGAATCTTTCAAAAGCTAAATGTTTGGTGGAATTCATGCCTCTCACAGGAATACTTGCAGTATTTCTAGGTTCATCATTTTACTTTTCAGAGATATGTAATCATAGACCTGAGATCTAAAATGAAACAACCTCCACTACTGCCTATCAGGAAACAGCTCAATCAGGAAACTGGAAATTGCAATACCAGGAGAACAACTGGGAAAAGAAATCTATTACATGCATTAAATGTATCTCTAGATGAAAAGTTAGGATCTAGGTTTGGTAAGAAACAGGACAACAGAAACTACTTCGTATTCCCTATTCACTTAGCCCTCCAGTACCACACACCACCTGCCCATTTCCCTTTGTCCTCCTTCAGTGAGCCTCCTGTCAGCTGTAAAAGTTGCTGATAATTAATTGACTGATTGCCTGGGAGCCAGAGATCTCTCCTCTCATTACCTGTCCAAGGCTCTGCCTCCATGATGACTGGAGCCATCCAGTGCTCGGGGCTGGGGAACCAGGCAGGTGAGCAGCCCTGGTTCAGAGATGTGCTGGAAGGAGCCCTTGCTGTGCTGAGCCCATCTCTGCCCTGCAGCCACTGCTGGTTCACATTCCCAAGTGCTCTTTGCAAAGGGATGGTTCTGGATGAAAACCAACCCCAGGCCCTGCTGCTGCCAAACCATTTCCTTCAGTGAGTTTTCACACATTGAAAGTTCCAACAAAGTGCTGGCTACTGCCCTGCATGGGAAGCTCTCAAAATGTGGCTCAGAACAGGGTCCTGCATTTCTAACAGTTTTTCTTTTGGAAAAGCAGGAGGCCAGGCTGTGAGGAGCTGTAACAAGCCAAGAGATCTCTGCTGTGTTCACCAAGATGTAGCCAAAGGAAAAAAAATGGTGCTGGGAACTGAAATTTCTGATCCATGCAGCTAAAAGGTCCCCCAGTTGAGGAAAACACAAAACATCACCTCATACTTACATTTACTGATGTTTTCTATGTCCCCCTGTTCAGTGATGATGTTCAGGAGCCCCTCCATTAGCAGCAGAGCCTTGTGGTACCTCTGTGCACAGTCCTCTCTGTGGTGGAACATCTCATCCAGGGCTGCAGACTGCACCTGAGGGCAACAACCCAGTGCCAAGAGCTCACTCCCAGAGCAGACCCAGCTTTCCCAGCACAGCCCCTTGGCTGCATGGACACCCTCCTTCCCAGCCTCCAGAGAGGAGCATCATGAGAGGAAGCACCTGCTAAGGCCACCAGCAGGAAGCACGACTGCCCAGCACTGCTCTGTGCTAACCCCAGCCCCAGGCTCTGTGAGGTTTGTACCATTTGCACAGCGTAGCTGAAGATGAGCTTCTCTGCAGTGATGCTGTTGATCCGATCCATGAGCTTCTGTTTGTCCAAGAAGAACCTCTGCAGCCTCATGTTGAGGCAGTGGCAGGAGGATACACTGGATTTGTACAGCTCATTTAGCTTCTTCACAACTACAGTAAAAGAGAGAAATGCTTTAGGCACTACTCACAGCTCTCCCTGTGCCTCCCCATCCCCACACGCAGGACCCCAAAGGATTAACCTGGAGACAATGGGGTTCTGTTAAAGCCAAGAGACTGGCAGGAAAGCCCTGCACCAAGAGGGTCTTTTCCCTTTCCTCTGCCACCTTCACCAGTTATAAGCCTGCACATGGCAATTCCTGCACAGGCCTGGTTCACCTGAGGCAGGCTCTGTTCTTGTTTCCCTCAGCAGCCACAAGGCAGGAGCTGTTTGCTCTGCTCAGGATGTCTCACACACCAGCAGCAGATCCACAGCTTCTGCCACTTGATGGGTGATGATGTGCTGGGAAGGGGTGCACGGCTCACATGGGAACTCTTGGTGTGGATCAGCAGCCCTGACTAAGCAAGGGAATCTCTCCTGGGACTCTGCTGTCCCACTAAGGAAAGACAGAGATGCCTGTGGAAGGTCACCTCCTCTCCTGAACTATGACAGCTCGTGCAGGAAGGGATAGGGAATTATGGAATAGGGAATCTAATATGGCTCTGAGCAATTAAAGAACAATCCACAACTGCAAGGGATGCCACAGGCTGAGTCTCCCTGGCTACATGGCATGATCTACACAGAGAACTGAACACAAACTCCCACCAACATCTGATGAGTACTAACTCCTACACACACATTTGAAAATCCCCACACTGCATGAAGTAAGACAAGCCAGCCTTGCCCAATTCCCACACACTGAAGGACAAATGACACTACAAATCTAGAAGCTGCAATCTGCTCTGAAAAGAAGTGATTTATTTGGGTTATGACAACTTTCCTGTTAGCCTGAACTTGTGGAAGATGTGTAGCTAAATCTGGTGTATTTTGCTCCACACTGCCTGCTACAACATATGTGTGCTCATCATATTTAACTTCCATTTTTTCACTCCCCATCCCAAGGCAGCACAAATACTTGCAAAGACAAAGCTCTTGGGGTAGGTGGCTGGTGGGTCAAATATTTAGAGTGCTTCAAAAAGCTCCCTCAGTAATATTACAATGGGAGTTTAAAAATTATTTTTTTTAATCACTGACTCACAGCCAGCTCTCACCACAGCCAGTCAGATGCAAATGCAAAGCTGTAACACCACCAGAGTGACTCTGGCATTACCAGTACTTCACTTCCTGTGTTTTTGTTTCCCTGGAAAAATCATCACTGCCAGGACAAGTCTCTCTTTGCTGAGTAAGCACTGCCTAGGACATGCACTGTGTAATTAGGCTGGGCTTACATCAAGTACACATTAGCACCTAAGACAGAGATAGACAAGGAAATCAGAGAAGATACATCCCCCCCTAACAATCAGTGCTGAAGAGTCTTACAGAAGCATGACAGTAGCTCTGAGCCATAAAGTCAATGTGAAGAGAGGAACATCCCCAGTGTGAATAAAGACCTGGCTGCACAAGGGGACAATCACAAATGAGTCCCCACCACCCTGGTGGGGCTCACACTCACTCCAC
Organism: Thryothorus ludovicianus; assembly: GCA_013397245.1. NCBI lineage: Eukaryota > Metazoa > Chordata > Aves > Passeriformes > Certhiidae > Thryothorus > Thryothorus ludovicianus. Next base: position 1,063,506 of record VZTB01000708.1, on the reverse strand, counting down.
CCCTTACATACTCTCGTGACACTTCCAATAGTTCCATTCCAGGTGAGCCCTTTCCCCCACGAGTGCAGCAGCCCCTTACCTTGCTTGACGGTGGAGGAGAGGCACAGCTTGCCAGCTTTGATCTGCTCTATGGCCATCTGCAGCCCCGAGGACAGCAGTTCTGCCACTTTCAGGTACAGCACGAGCTGCTCTGCATAGCTGCAAAGGAAGCAGAGAGCTGAGTGTGGCAGCAGCTGCGTGTCCCCAAGGACTGTGGGTGCACGAGGATGTGTGGGGTGGGAGGCAGCCACACAAGCCCTGGGAGCTGGGCAGCTCTGCCCTTACCTCCACTCCCGGCTCAGGAGGCTGATCTGGTCGGCCACCACGCTCTCCTGGAGCTGGTACTCAGATGTCACCGAGCTGCCCATGTCACTGGAGCTGCCCTTGAGCGCAGCGATCTCCATCACGTAGTGCACGAAGGCCAGCGTGAAGCGCAGGCTGCGCAGGATGTCCGTGTGCTCCTGCTGTTGAAGGCATGCCAAGGGGGGGTTAACAGGGAAAGCTGCTCAGCTGAGCTGTGCCAGCAACCCACTGCAGCTCACAGGAACAACACCTCACCCCCAGACCCCCTCACACCTCTGTGTTGGAGCCTGCACCGGTTCCTATTCCACAGAAACAACAGCAAACAACAGCCCCAGGCCAGAAATTTCTAGACAGCTCCCTGGAGAAGCTGGTGAGACTTACTGTAAAATTACAAGCTCCCTTCCCAAGGAGCATCCCAGCTCTGTGGGATTCTTTCAGAAGTCAGCCAGGAAGGAGGAGAGACCATCTGTACCATAAGCCCAGCTCTTGCTCCCACTACAGCACTGCCAACGTGGATTTCATGAGAGTGAAAACCTCCTACACCACAGAAAACTGCCAATGAAGTGTCTCCCACCCTACATCCCAGCCTTCATCCCCTCCCAGGTCAGCGCAGTGAGCCGTGGGTGAGGTTCTTTGAGGAGACAGCAAGAACAACCTTTTATCTGCAGCTCCTGCCCAGCTGGTGAGGGAAGTGCTCACACCAAGTGCTGTGGTCATTTCAGAGTAGTCTTTCCTCTGCCGTTACAGATCAAAGGGGATTATCCCATTTCTGGGAAGCTGTATTGCTTAAGTGACTGCAACCAGTTCTGGGAAGTTAGTATTTGTGGAAAAACTGAATGCCTGTGGGTCTGCAAATGAATTGCTGCCTGGGTCAGATGCCAACTTCATTGTTTGTACTCTCTGTTGAGAAGAGGGTAACCTGGTCTTCAAAGATTCACTGGCTCAGTTATCTCAAGGATATTTCCTACATGAATTTACCAGAAAACCCCATGCTCAGGATCTGAGAGCCTCTTTCTTTCCTTCACTGGCTCAGGCAACTTTGACTATCTGGAATATGAATCTCTCCCTCCCACTACCTTGCTACCTGGGCAGTCCAGTATGGTGAGGAAGTGTTATCTCCATCTTCCTCAATTTTCTTTAAAAGCAGAGGAGGAACTTGTAGATTAAGTAATTACCAAGTCATATAAGAAGTTTGTGGCAGAGCAGGAAACTGCTGAGATCTTGCAGGTCTCAGTCTCTTATCTCTAACCCACAGGCAGTCCTTCCTCTGCTTACAGTCAGCTTCTGTTAACTGTGCTGGTATTTATGGCTTCATTTGCCATCACAAGTCCTCTGTAGCCATCTCTGTATTGTGTTTTTAGAGCACTGCAGAAGAAACTAAACCCCAACCTCCAGTCTGCCTTGTCTGCACCTAAAGAAACTTTCACAAAGGACAGAAGAGCCACCCATCTGAACACAACAGTGCTGCCCAAGATAAACAAGGGCACCTACACAGTAAGGCTTCAGTGCCCTGAAAGATGAGCAGAAATCAGAAAACCTGCCAGGTTTGCACTCTGGCCAACTCCACAGAGCACAAAAGGGTCTTGAAATCTGCTGTAAAGGTTTTGTGACATGCAAACGGATTACTGTGCTCAGCAGAAATGACACTGAAGCCAAATGACTCATCACAGCCCAAGGAGCTGAGGGCTGTTCCAAGATCAACTGATCCTTCCTTAGGACACTTCTCTTCAGACCAGCATCTGAAGATGGCAGCTGGCAGGGCCCCAACCTTGTGTCACCTCACACAGGTAGGATGCTCAGTTAAACTGGCTGCTGCTGTGATCACATCATTGCTGGAAGCCTTTGTCCTGTGGCTTTACAGGTAATGAAGCCAACAAAAGCAATCCAATGCAGAATTGACAGAAAAAATGAGCTCAACAGAATCTGAAGTAGAAGAGCAAGCCCACGTCTTTAAGACAATGTGTGCACACCTCTCTTGGTGTCTTGGGGTTACCAGCAGCACCAGCAAGTGTCAGACACAAAGAGCCTTCTCCAGTCCCAGACAGCCCAAGGAAGTATCACAAGCAGAGCCAAAAGCGTGACTGAATCTGCCTCCCACCTCCACTGCAAATGGACAGCCTGACCTACATTTCAAATATATCTCAGCTATAACAGCATTTGCTCTGCTTCAGCCTGCAGAGAAGGGGAGCCTGGCAGCCTTTCAGCTCCACAATCTGGTTCAGCTCTTCTGGTGCAGAACACGGTGTGCCCCCCACCCCCAGCAGGAACAGAAGTGTCAGGTTTACTTTGTGTTCAGGTCCTTTCAGCAGAGACCATATCACTGCTGACTCCCCAAGTGCACCAGGCAGGCACCTGACACACTGAGCTGCTCATGTTCTCAGGTCAGCCAGCACTAATGCTGAGCCTTTTAAAAAAGGAGAGGTCCAAAGCAGGCAGGTTTACTTCAGAGGCCCTTAATACAGAATGCACTGGGTAACTGATATTCCAAACTGCAATTTCAGCTTTGGAAATGGGGAATTTTAGCCCCAGCCATGGACTATGTTATATGGACTAAAGAGCTTGGTGCTAAATATGCTCTGGGCTTTCTGAGCCTTCATTGGCCATGCTCTCTTGGAACTTGCTGTCTTGTTTGCTCCACCTTTGGAAGCAAAGTATGGAGTTTTCTGGATTTGCTTTACTTTTATTCCCCTGTTCTTTGCCCCTGGATATACCCACCTCCATGAGAGTCTCTTCAGGAAGCTCTGGTGCCTCAAATGTGACAGCACCTTCCAGGTTGGCAGTGATGGGGTCACTGAAAGTGTACCGGAGACTCGAGGGGCCCTCTAGAGCCTCCCCAGCAGCTCCCACAGCCAGGTGCCTCCCACTGAAGGAGCCTCCAGAACTGAGAGAGCTGGAAGACCCAACTGTGAAGAAAAACAGACAAAGGAATTAACTGGAGGTATTAATAGCAGGCCGGGTAAACATTCCTCATGCAAGAGAGAGAATTCTGTAGGATCCAGGATGTGACAGGAGCCAGCAAGAGGTGCTTTGGAGGAAGATGCAAGGACTCTGGATGCAGAACAACCACTCCCCACCATAAGCTCCATAGTGCAGACCAGCTTACAAGCTCAGGCAGATTTAAAGCACCTTCCAGAACAACGATCATTTACAGAGACAATTCAGAAGAAATTCTTCTCCCTTTTTTTTGGCTAAACCCTTTCTAATCTTGCCACAATATCTTGGGCTGATCTTTATCATACACTGTCATAGCCAGCTTCCCCACCACAGAGCAGCACAGAACCCTGGCTCCTTTTCTGCTCTTACTGCCACTGAATGAGCACTCTGGTAAGTGATGGTTCTAAAACATCCTGTATGCAGGAGAGTTTTCCATTAAATGCCCTGCACTTTTGCTTTCCCCTCTTTACAAATAAGAGGCTGAGTAGAGAATGAGTCAAGACCCTAACCCCAGGGTTCTGGAGACCCTCTAGGTATGGTGTCCATCAGACAATTCCCTCACCATCAGCTTTTCCCCTTCTTGACAACTGAATGCATCCTTGGAGCACAAAGGAGATTTTGTCTCAGAGTATTCACAATACACTGACCACTGCCAGAGGCTTTCCTTCCCCTGGCAAGCTGCCACAGAGGGAAACATTCAGATGGGGGATGCCAGTACCAGCTCCAACACTCTGCTAATCCTACGCAGGTGGTAATCTCCACTCTCACTGGTCCTTTGGAGGAAGATGTTTCTCTTCTAACCACAAGTTTAATTTACTACCCTACCTTGCCTTCAAAAGGTTCAGCAATATAATAATGCACCACTGATCTGGAGAGAGGCACAGCCTCTTCTCCTCTCAAAAGCTCTCTCCATGTTGGCAGCAATGCTTCAAAGCTAAGTGGATCATCAAAGACAGGCAGAGTATTTCCAGTTCTCTCAGAGACAGGAGAGGAGAGGACCTACAACCTCACATTCTGGGTGCCCTGTAATTCCAAGAAGCTGTTTGCAGAAATTGTTAGGATGACTCACAGAAAGGCTCTGCCTTTAGTACTGTCCTTACTCATGGCTTCTCCAAGCACTCAAGAGTGAAAATTTCAGCTTGCACATCTCCCCCTTCCACCATTAATTCTGTGCAATAACTATAACATGAGCAGTTCCTGCACAGGCCTCATAAACAAAGCTTGTCCTGCAGCATTGCTTTGGTCACCCTGACCTAACACTGTGTGTGCTGCAGCCTCCTACTCCAGGCCTCCCATCTGACATCCCAACTTGGGCAGCCCCTTGAACACCTGAGTATCAACCTGCTAAAATCTGCTGCTTGGATCTGCTTCCAGATTGCTATTATCCCTGAAAAGCAACACAGGAAGTCTGAATCCTCTGTCCATCACATTGCAGAAGTAGCTGGAGGCTGTAGCCAGGACAGTAACCCCTCTGTGCTACAGGCCCCTCACACAGTTTTTTAAAGTCTTAAAGCTCACTCTCCAAATAAATGAGACAAAAAAAGAATTGTGGTTCCAATCTGCCAGGCAATCAAAGACATGAGTGGTTTCAGTTAGGATGGAAATGTTAAACACAGGAACCCAGCCCACATGTACCCTCATCCCAGTCAAGCAGCTTATTCGTGGTCACATCCAAACTTTTCCTGCAGTAATTGAGAACAACAGACTCATGTACATTCAGATGAAGAACAGTCAAGACAAAAAAAAAAAACCACAAACAAGCCAAATATGCAAATCAAAATGTGTCCAAATATTTTCTTAAACTGAACACAGACTCCAATTCCCAGACACTCTATCCCAAAAGAGTCAATTACCACAGCCTCAACTGCAGGCTGATGAGGCCAGAGCACTGGTGTCTTACAAGGAGGATCTGTCAGGCAGCCGAGCACCTCCCCATCTCCTACCTAAGCAGCTCAGAGCACAAGTAACACCTCTGAGAGTCTTGCACACAGAGCCCTCCTGGCCCTTTCCCAACAGTCCCTATGCACTGAAATTGTTGGGCACAGACAGTCACGCTCATCTTTTATAGCTCATCCAAAATCCACAGGGAGAACAATCAGAACACAACACAATCTTTGCATTTGTTGACCTCTCAGCAACAGTGGTTCTGTGAACAGCTGCAGCACTACTCCTGAAGCAGAGAACAATAAAGTAAAAGTTTGCCTGTCTCTGACAGTACTGGAAAACCACTCTCTGGCACTAATGCCAGTGCAAACAGTTAGCAGCAACAACTGGGGTTGGCAGGAGGCAGCACTAGAACCTCAAAGGTGCTGAGACCAGCTGAGCTCTCCAGATTGCTCTGAGCAGCATTCTGCCATCACCAGTGCAGCAAGGAATGCAACACATCTGTCTGCCCCCAGGCATTCCCACTGGAAGAGGCAGGTAGGTATCAGCCCTTTACCTGAAAACATCCTGGTCCTCGTGGTCTGTGGGGGGGTTGTTCCACTGGGAGGGGATCCGACAGTAAAAATCACTGGGGATGGGCTGGCAGAGCCCCCAGCCCGGGCACCAGAGTGCAGGGTCCCTCCGTAAGCACCTGAGGGAGCTGGGGAGACAGTTGAAAGGTGCAGACCGGCATTACAGGAAGGTTACTCAGAGCACGGGTGCCTCGCCCAGGGTGTGTTCCTGCAGACTCTCCTGGGACACCAGCACAGGCCAGGGAGGCTTCCCCAGCACCACGGGCCACAGGACAGAGCCTGGGCAGCACCAGCCACTGCTGCAGCTGCTGTCCCTCCTGGCTGCCTGGCCTGCACACCCAGAACACCCACCCCTGCAGAGCCACTGGGCACCAAGCCACCACTGCCACAGGTTATCACACGCACAAGGGGCCAAAGGAGGAAGCCCTGCCTACAAAAATCACACCACTATCCAGCAGTTACACAGCACACACAGCCCAGAGAGAGGGGAAAGCAAACACCACTGCACCCCTCACACATGGCACTCGCTTCCTGTGCTGAGAGCCACTGGTGAAGCAGCTCCATTGGCAGGAGGGGTGTAGGAAACCCCAGCCCAGGACATCCTGCCAGATCTGCCTGGCCCCCTCACCCACCTGCAATTTCCATTGGCTTCTCATTGTTCAGGCTGTCGCTGCTGCCAGCTTCCGAGATCTGTGCCCCAAAGGCTGCCTTCAGGAGCAGGTCAGTGAGCCTGCCTGTGCTCAGAGATCTAAAAAGAGTACACACAACATGATGCTGAAAGTCAACAGGTGCAAGGTGTCAGCTAACTTCACTTCTTTGTGCTATTCCTGGTCCACAGCCACTTAACACTACACAGTAAACAGTCTGGAGCTGAAAAAACCACTCTTTCAACAGAGCATCTGAAGCACCTCCTGCTACTTGTAGAAAGCACTAAATTATCATGACTAACTGCAGTAATGAAAGTCTTCACTACATTAATACAACACAATTTGTTTTTGTTGAAAGGAATGAACATTAGCATCAGAGGACTCCTCCAGCACACTGGGGAAAGCTGCAGTGTGCAGAGAGGCATGTAAGAAAAACTTAACAGCAGCACCTGAATGACTTTCTATCCTGCAGTGCTCACAACAGCCAGCATGTGGCTTTCCAACAGAACTCTCTTCTGAAGGCCTGTGCCACTGTTGGATGGAGGAGGAACACCCAGAACAGCTTCTCCTCCATGACAGGCCCCACAGAGAGCAAGCCAAGCATCTGAGCAATTGCTTGTCTGGTAACAAAGTCCTGCATCCCCATCTGATGAAACTCTGCACACTGAACACGGTGTGAAGCTGCAGAAAATCTTTCATTTTAAAAAATACAGGCCATGGATTGTCCCTTTAGAGGAAGACCTTTAAAGTCTGCATCATACCTGTTTGCAATCCAAAGGTGCTAGCAGATAACTATACAATATTTACAGATGCCTCACTACAACGTCAGCATAAGCTGGGGTTTGAAATTTGCCCCATCTGTGCTGTACTGAGGAGTGAAGCATCACTGTATGAAGCAGACTGCAGCTCACCTGCCCTTGATCTCTTCCACAGGCCTCAATCCCAACCCAGTTTGCTGGCAGTGGAAATGACCCATCTCCTTCAGATCTGGCAAGGTCTTGTTCCGTGTCGGAGTCATCATGACCCCCTGATGGGCCAACAGGGTGAGGAGATTCTGGGAACTTGGGGTTTTGGGAAACTCAAATGGGGACACAGCCTAAGAAGAATAGAAAGAACAGAGATCTGTATTTAAAATGGAGGAAGGTTCCTCTTGGTCCCCATTTGTTTATCAAAATTAAACTGTCTAACAGCCTGCCTGAAATAAGGGCAGAAACCTCACTCTGAGCAGTTATTTGTCTCCAATCCCAGAAAGGCTAAACGAAAGGACAACAAACTGCTGAGAATTTTGTAAGCAGAGGAAATGCTGTCACAGTGCCTGCTCCCCATGAGGCACAGGGCAGTCACTGGCTGCTGGCTCTGCTGGGGACTCCTGCTGGTGTCACAGCCAGGTCACCGTGTCCCCACTGTCTGGACACCCAGGCCATTGGGGTAGCTCCTTCCCCTGCCTGCCCCCAGGCCTGGGCTCTGCTCAGCTGCTGAGTTCTGCTGCCAGGGCAGGGCTGCCCACGGGAAGCAGGACACCACCCCCTTTCACACAGATCACTGCACAGCCCTCACAGCATGGGAGCAAGTGCTGATAACCCAGGACAGAGTGATCACCTCCTGCAGCAGCTCATCCCCAAGACACCCAGAAGATCAAGCTGTGAGAGGCCCAAAAGCAGATTCCTGGGCATACCTTTGTAGGGGAGCCCATTATTGTTGGCAAAGGGCTTCTCTGCATGAACTCAGAGAGCTTGGGTGAGGATCGGAGCTGCCGGCAGTGCTGCAAGCCATGAATCTGCAGGGGCTGGCTGACTGGGGTATGACCAAAGTGAGCAACAAGAGGATCAGAGTGCTGCTTGGTTATCTTCTGCCTGCAGGAATGCAAATCTGACAGGTTGGGAGCACTGTGGAGCCGGGAGCCCATCCCTCGAGGAGACTGTTCGGGTGCCAAGGAACCTGGAGGGCACAGAGTGACAAACCACATCACTGCCTGCTTCTGACACAGAGACAGCCTGATCCCAGCATCTACAGCTCAAACAGCTGCAGATCAAAACCTTCTATGGCCGAGCACTGTACTGAGCAGAGCCACAGCACTGCCAGGCCTGCTCATGTTCTCAGGCTGTGGGAGGATGAGATATGAACGGGAAATAAAAGTGCAGCTCCTTCCCTGCACTGCTGCCCAATCAGAGACACAGACCATGACTGTCAGAGTTCAGCAGCAAGGAAACTACACATCAAGCAGGCCTCTTGGCAGAGGGGGTGTTGGAGGTTTTAAGTTGCTTTTCTTAACTCAATCCACTGGCTTCCAAATCCAAATTCGAGTTTTTGTGACACAGGGTCTGTCAGCACTGGAAGACGCCGGCTGACAGGATGTGAATGGATCAACCCCAACTTCCACCAGCACAGAGTAATCCTGGCTGGCCAAACACCCAGAGAAGCTGCTGAAGCAACCAACCCAACCTAGAATGCCCTGAGACTAAAGTTCTGGCTTTGTCCATAGGAAAAACAAGGCAAGGCAAGGACCAACGCACCGGCAGCAGGAACACGGCTTCTCACTTCTGCTCCAAGAGAAGATGGGACAACAGTCTGGCTGGGCTGCTCTGGGATTGTTCCAACTGTGAGGGAATGAAATAAAAAGAAGTTAATTCAGTATTAAGTTTTCATAGGCAAGAACAGTACTATGCACCACCTGTTTATAGAAGGATGCCAGTTATCTCTTCCATCTTCTCAGCCCTAGCTGAGTGGTGAGATGATCCTCAACTTCTGTAAAAGGAGGTTAAAAAAAACTCTGCCTGATATTAGTTTTGCAAGTTTTAGTCTGACTTTGCAGTGATATTAGTTCAGAGGTATAGAATATGAATATTCTGTATTTCCCCATTAGAAGAGACTAATAAATACAGGATCAGAGACACCAGGGATATAGAACAGCTCATAATACCAGCCTGTTCTTTTACAGAAAACAGAAAATTGCATCTATAGCACATTGGGGTTTCTCTTGTCCCTTTCCACTTTAATTGCTTGCTAGCGTCTAGATCAGGCTACCAGATATTCAGCCAAAACTTTTCAGTCTGGAAATTCAAGGCCATTCAAAGCTGGTCAGAATTTTCCTTTGATGATAATTGGCTTACATTTGCTCTCACCCCAACCCGAGCCAGTAAAAAGATCCTTTGCACTTACAGACACCCTCTTCTGAGGGCAGCAAAATGTTTGATGCAGGCACCAAAGCAAAGCGTGCCTCTCCTGGGGCTAACAGATATTTTTCTCTCCATTTTACTGAGGTCAAAACACTTGTCAAATAATCTGTGGAGAAGAACCACAGGGGAACAGAACAATCTGAACTCTCTGCTACCTGGCAGCTACAGGAAAGAGGCAAATGATTTTATTAGGACAGCAACGTGCCAGCTGACATCTTACCTTGTGGTGATGGCATAAAGGGCTTGGCACCACCAAAGGAGAGCTTTTTAGTGCTGGGCATGGATCCATGCTCTCCAGGATACGGAGGGGAAGCACCAGTTTTGGGAAAACCAAGAGGACTTGTGCTGCTGGACCTCCGGACCGTACCAGACCTGACAGGGAACAGGAGCAGCACACAGGTTACTCCAGGGCCAGTAGAGAAGAGGAAGGAGAACAGCATCACCCAACACACACACAGTTACTCCCACAAAAGCAGAACTTCATGATTGTTTATCCTGGATCAAAACCTACTGTTCTAGGACTACACCAAAACAGATTAAGATGATAATCCTTGTTCTCAAGAGTTTGAATTCATATAAATGAAAAGAACAATCGAAGTTAGCTTAGCTGTTAGCAGGACAGTAATTTTTCAGAGACACTTCAGATGCTTGCAGGTATCTACATCAATCCTGAACAAGACAGTTTCCTCTCTTGCCATGTCCATGATGTTTAGGGTTGGCAGTGTCTCTAGAATGCCCTGAGAGGGCTTTATTCGAGTGTGCCTCTGTGCTGAGCCACTTGCCCTTCAGTGAGAGCAGCCTTTAGGCAGAAAACTCTGTGTTAATGCTGAGGTAAAGTGTGCCAAGGCACTGCTGTGCAACAGAGTTTGGACTCAAATCAGGAGCTACAGAGCAAAACAGCAAAACACAACAGTGTGTGGCTGTCAGATCTGAAACACTTCACAGCTACCGAGAGGAATTTGGGTTTTTGGGCTGGACAGTCAGAATTTCCTGTCTAAACGCCTTCAACTCCTTGTGAAGGCTCTACTTAGCGAGTTAAAATTAATTTGTAAAGCCCACACATGCAGGAACCTTGAGTATTAGCCAGAGCTAAAATGAAACAGAAGAGGAAGCTAGTGGGAAAGTGAGTACATCCACACCATCATTCTGGAGAGAGATGGGATTATTGCATATTAATTAATTATTTCTCAATATGTTAATCTTTTCACCATCATTAAGAACACACAACCTAAATTGCAATGCCATTCTGCCTCTGCAGGCTCCTTCAGCAAGATTCCCATTACACTCCTCTATATGAGAACAGAGGCTTTTCATCAAGTCCTTCACTCTATTCTCAATTTGGAAACATTTTTTTCACTTGTCACAAGAACATTAGTTTCAGCCAGTAGGTGGTTTTCTGGACAGGAATCAATGACTGCTGAAAAAACCCCTCCATGCTTGAGCCACTGAAAGATGCTGTCACTAAAGTGTCCTGCCTGCTCTGCCAGGGATGCTGCATTTAACTGTCCTCATGTATCTGAACAGAAGGAACAAAGGATGAGGGCTTCAGCAGTGCCAGGAATGGCTGAAACATCCTGATGAACTGTCAGTAAATCTGCTCAGTAACATTTCTAGGTGTCTATTTCACTTTATGCCACATTTCAGAAAATAAACACATTTTAAAAAATGTATCTATTTCAGTAGTTGGGATAGTTGTGTAGTTGATCTGCCAACCTCTCTGCCCCTATTCAATCTGTTACCACATTCTGCAGCCAAGTAAATCCATGCTATAATCACATGCTTGGAAAAAAGGAAATACTTGAAAATTTTAACCTAAAAATCACTTCTCTTCAGGTTGCTCCAGATTCAGAGGCTAATGATCATCAAGTGTCGGGCCCTGAAGCAAAATGAATTTCCAAAGAGTAAAGTGAGAAGATACCTAGATATTCAATGGCAGAAAATATTGCCCTGCCATATTTTTAATTCTCCAGACCATGAGCCAAGGCTGAATTTTATCTATCAGGAACTTGCAGAAGAAAATCACCAGGTGACTGCTGCTGCTGGAAGATGTGGAATGTCAAATGAGACCCAGGGTAAGCCAGCAGACAAGCAGGACAGGTGATGTGGGCACAGGAGCATACACCTAATTAGCACCTCACCAAGCCACACATCTGTCCACAACCACACCACAGGGGCACACAGCAGCCAGCCAGGTGACAGGGGGACATTTCTCAGACACCAGAGTGTACGTCAAGGTTTGCAATCAAATGATTCAGCAAACATGACTCAGCACTCAGCAGCAATGGCCTGCCTGATACACCCGATGGAAAAGTGGAATCACACGCTAAATGCCTGGTGGAGTTTTCTCCTGCCATTCCTGAAGGGTGTCTACTGAACCTGCTGATTAGAGGAAGTGATGGCCAGAGATAAGTATGGCTTCCTGGGCAGAGAAAACATGACGCCAGAGATGCTGAGAAGATGCTAAAAGCAGCCTGTGAGTCACCCTGATTGGGCCCATTCCTCGAGTTCCTGTGCAGGGACATGCCAATCTCAGCATTACACAGAGGTGACTAAAAGGAGCAAAACAAGGCAGTTTGCTCCCTGACTGTAGCTGTGGGCTGTGAGCTTAGCTCAGCAGCCCATCACCAGCTCTGGGGTTCACACAGCACCTTCTCCAGAGCTCTCTTTATACCTCACAGGGATAACCAGGACTCTTGTGCGGTCCAAAAGCAACAGTGTCCAAAAGTTTTGCAGTCAAAAACACAAGGAATGTAGGAAACAGTACAGAAAAAACAAAATCTGCCACACGCTTGGAAAAGTTATTGTAAAACAGTATTAAAGTTACAGTGGCACTGACCAAGCCTTCTGCTAATCCCTATCCCTGATCAATATCAGCATATCGTGTCTCTGCTTCTGGGTCCACTTCAAATGAGCCTTATCCTGAATTAGGCTGGCTGAAGCCCAAACTTAGGCTGACATAGGTATTACCCTACTTTCGAAATCTAAACTTCAGCTAATCCAGATACCAACACAACTCATCCTAGAAAAGACATGACACCTCCTAGACACTTCTATTTGAGTGCCCCTGTTGCACAAGCTCCTTAAGATCCTGCATTGGTCTCCTTCCCATCAGTCTATGACCTGGGCTGCTGCTGCCAGCCAGCAATTCCATGTGAGAAGAGATAGAAGCCCTACATGTCTTGGATGTACCAGGCATTACCTCTGCACTCAGAAGGTCAGCTGGCTGCTGCAGACTTGGTGCCAGGGTCTTCCTGCCAGCCTTCAGAAAACGTGCTCTGCCTCACGGGCATAAATTGCTCATGATTTACTCAGTCCTAGCTGCATAATCACATTAATATGCAACTCGTGCACAACACATCATCTATGGCATGACTGGCTACAGGAACCAATTAAGGTAAAGTCAGGTAGGTTCTGTAGCCCCATCCATTTCAGTTGTTTATCTCAAATTTTCCTTTTATAAAGGCATCTGCCAGATGGATGGTTCTCTCTGCCTGGACACTTGGACACCCAATCCATAGCTGGCATGGGAAAAGCTGTCGGACTCAAGTGGCTCAGCCTTCACTCTGAGCTGACAGGAGCTTTCTCACACACAGGCAAAATTTAGAGTGCTAACAAATAATTCTCAACACCACCACAAAAACACCCCAAAACGCACCACACTGGCTCCCTAGAGCGAGGGGGAGAGCCCAGCACACAGGGAGGTTTATAGAGGCACACAAAGGAAGGTGTAAAGCAGTTTGTTGACAGACCCCCTGGTCCCAGCCCCAGCACTTACCGGGGAGAGGAGTAGGGATTGGGAGACTGCAGGTTCTGCTCGATGCGACGGTAGTTGTGGATTTGTGTGGGGACTGGGATGGGCACCGAGTGCCCGTACTTGCTGCTGGAGAACTGCCCTGGCCGGCTGTGGAAAGGAGACACACAGAGACAACCTCCTGTAAGGGCTGGGCCTTCAACAGGTAATTGGAGATTGTATCTTCATGAAGCAACTGCACGCAGGGAGCGTCCCCTGGGCTGCTCAGGGGCCGTGGGTTTGCACTGGGAGGTGGTTCACAGTCAGACCAAGGGAAGTGGCACCACACATCTCCTGAAAACAGGCACCATTTCCTCCAGCACCATTCCCACCCACAGCCTGATGTTCAAACGTACACCCAAGTGCACCACTCCCTCCAGGAAAAGCAGAGCCCTGCTATTTCAGGCCATGGCTGGCCTAGTTTCCAACAGCTCAGACCCACAGCCAAGCACACAGCACTGAGAGGGGCTAAACACACGTGGATCACAAAGCACACCAGCACAGACTGCTGACAGGAGCTACTTGTGACTGACTCCCGCCTGCAGGGGCACTGCTGCAGCCACGGCATCCTCATGGAAGTCTCACACCACAAAGGGAATGTAGTGGTGTGGATCAGAGTACTGGCAAGTTAACCACAGGGTGGAGAGGGCAACTCAGGAGAAAATAAATTCGGGGGACAGGAGCTGGTATCTATATACCCACCAAGAACAAAAGAGAATACCACACACACAAAATGGGACAAGTCCATTCTGCAAATTTCAGGCTCCTTCCATCCAAGCAGGTTCATTGGCTCATGTCTGATACCTGTTCCCTCAGGTTACTCTTGGCCTGTCCACCAGGCTACACACGAACCACACTGTACAAAACCCATGCAAATACCACATTTAACTAAGTAGCTGCCTAAAGTCTTTTCCCAAAGGCCCCAGAATTCTGGGATTAATTGCCATGGCAATACTATTTACAACTGCCAACACCAATTGCAGGGATGTTGAACAATTACAGGAAGATCTTATTGGTAATGAAGGCTTCTGCAGTCTCCCTCTTTGTCAGTCGAGGACACAAACCTGGGTCTGCCCCTGCCAAGCTGGAAGCATCATTCCTTGGAATGGAAATATTTTACATGACATGAAAGGACACATTTAATTCAGCAAGAACACACATCTGTACTCAAGGGAAGAAAGAAGAGTTTGTGACTTATTTGGCAGTTCATAGAATCCTATTACCAGAAGTTCTGTTTTGAGGAAGATCAGCAAACTGTCTGCAGATCTCCACACAGTGCATATGAAGACACTCCTCCATCACAGGAGAGCCAAATAACTGGAAGAGATCTTTCATCAAGGCTGAATGATCGAATGATTCCGATCTTTTCATTCCTCTTTCAACTTTTTAAAGTTCCATATATTCTTCCTTGTGTGCTCTTATTTCTTGCATCAAGAAAACAGACCCTTAATTTCCTATCTGTCTCCAAAAGGCAGCATGGATGCCTTGATTCTTCACTGACACACAATAAAATAAAGGCATTCAAGGTTTCCAGAGGCTCAGCAAAAAGGTGAGGCTTTGATGTATCTGCCTTCCATGAGTATAAAACATGGTGTTGTGACAAACATAAACAAAAGAAAGCTTTAGCAAGAAATCTGAAGGTTCACGTGAAACCTTGTACTCACTTTGAGCATGCATTTCAAATGCTATCTTCTCTATCTGGTCAAAATTCTTTACCAAAAAAAAAAAGTTATTGGGTAAAAGGACCCTCCCTCTCCCTGAGAGTTTTATCAAGTCTTTATTTCCTTCACATCAAGGAAATTATCCAAATGAGGTGACCTACACTAAACCTGCTAACTGGCCTCAAGCCCTAAAGAATGCAATTGACCATAAACCTGCAAAGTCTGAGAGATAAAGCTGGGAACAGGGAGTTTAATTCCTTGGCAGTAATTAAAAGCTCTTTGAAAACGGTTTAAATCTAGTGCTGTGGGGTACATCCAAGAGATTGCCTTTCATTAGACTTACTAAGCATCTTCAAGGAAGTGTTAAAAAAAAAATTAAAAAAAGGATCAACTTTTGGCATGTTTTAATTCTTCCCAGTTCTTAATCTCTTAATTAAGAGCAAGGAGAGCTGTCCTAGAGTGTACCATGACATCCTGTGGAAAACCCACTGCTGGCCACTCTGAAACAGCCCTTGCTTTCTGTCCCAGTTGGCCTGCAGCCAGCACTGCTTGTAGCCTGGAGCCACACACACATGGAAGGAAGAACTGCTGCTTCAAGTGAGCAGGCAGAGGGAAAACCAGGAGTCCCCTGCACCAGTGGGGCCAAGTGCTGAACCAGCAGGTCTCGTGCCATCTAGAGGGAAGGGCACAGAAACCCAGTGAGGGCACACCTGGGGGGCACCAGTTCTGAGCACTTTCAGGGACAGAACAAAGAGCATGCTTTATCCTCTGGACTCAGAGCGACTGCTCCAGCCTTACTCCCCACCCT
The DNA here is from genome assembly GCA_013397245.1 of Thryothorus ludovicianus. Lineage (NCBI taxonomy): Eukaryota > Metazoa > Chordata > Aves > Passeriformes > Certhiidae > Thryothorus > Thryothorus ludovicianus. Next base: position 1,047,692 of record VZTB01000708.1, on the reverse strand, counting down.
GAACAGCACAGAAATGACCTTTCCAGTGTTACTCCAAGGCAGATAGAAAAGTGGGAAGTAGCACTAGGGGGTTTGGCATCTGCTCCACAGAAGCTGCTGGGAATGAGCAGGGAAGACAGTAAGAGTGGAAATATGTTTAGATCAAAGCCTCTGGCATTGCCTGGCCACCCTGGGATGCACTAGAAAATGATGAGGCCACTTTGGTGAACAGTGAGAAGTGGACAGCATTTGTGGTCAACTTCCATGAATTTCTCCTCACTGCTGCCCAGAAGCAAGGCCAAATCCTTTAACAGAGCCTGATCTCCAGAATGCAAAGGATTCAGTTAAGGAATAAGCTGTTAAAAAGCTTAGCAGGCGATGGCACAAGAAGCCTCATGCAATTAAACTCCACGCTGTGGTACACGCTTGCCAATTAATCTGATCACGTCAGCTAGGCTCTGAGCTATATTATTCTCTGTTAAATTTGTATGCTTTGAGGCTATGTTTTGTCATTTTCTGGGCTTTGTTCATGTGACAAATGTGTTCAACACACAGCCTGGGACGATATTTTCTTCTTAAAAAAGATTTTAGGGTCATCCATCTCTCAGTGTGAAATCCCCTTAAACCATCCTCCCCTGACAGGTGCCATATTGACAGAACAGAAGATGAAAGCTGTCCTGCTTCCCCAGCAGGCAAGAACAAGATGGGAAGCGACACCAGCAGTTCCCTGCAAGCTAAGCACATCCCCTAAAGCTTGAGGGCCCAGAGTCAAGGGGATCACCTTCCACACACCATTAACACCTTCAGAACACAAAAGTGTCTGGCTCTACTGGGCAGTTATTGCTGTTACTGTGTGGGCAGCTGTCACCTACAACACTTCTAAAGGCCAAAACTGAGTTTAGAGCAACTGGTTTAGTTGGAATGAAACCCATGACCATGCCTGTTTGTTCCTCCTACTCCTGCATCCCCCATTAGTCAACAAGGTCCAGTATCAGCATTACTTTACAGAGACACAGCACAAAGAGCTTTTCAACAAACCACAAACAGCTAAGCAGGCTCTCATCTGTCCTTCAACAGCAAGGAGAGATGAGCAACACTCCCCCACACTTGTCCAGGAACTCAAGTCCATCATATCTTCAGCCTTGGATGAAGTGTTGTGCTCTAACTCACAGCATGAATTAGAAACAAGGGTTTTTAGCTGGAATTCTCCCCACCTCTGAGGGCTGATCAGCACACACATGCCAGTGGAGTACATTTACCTTCTGCTTGAGAACAACCCCTGCCCCCTCAGGAAACAGAGTTCATTCCAGCTCTCCTGTGTTCTCTCCTAGCCCCTCCTGAGAGCCAGAAGAGGGAGAGACAGCCTCAGTAGTTGGGACTGATCAGTGCCCAAGGCTGGGGAGTTTCTCTTGGGTGTTTCTTGTTACCCATTAATTAAGAAGAGATGTGGATCTTGCCCAGCACACCACCAGCAGTAAAATCCCCCCTGGAAGTCAATGGGAGTTCAACTATTCAGTGTTGCAGACAACACCAGTTTTTCTTACCCAGATGGGCTTGGAGAGCTGCTGTAAGGGGGTGATGGAGATGGTGTCCTTCCCTGGCTTTCCAAGCCTGCTGAAGTCACCAGGGAACTCCTGAGGAAAACAGAAAGAACTCAGCTGTCAGAGCCTGGGAACCAACCCTGTTTCCCTCCTACAAAGCACAGCAACAGAGCTGTGTCTGCCCAGCACCTCATCAGTGGGAGCTCTGGGGACTGTCACCCTGCTCCCAGCACACAAAACTGAAAATGGTTAGAACCAGACAAATGACAGCTATCCCTGAAAAAAAGGCTGATTCAGGAACATCTTCCCACCCATCCACCAGAACCCCACAGTCCCAAACACCCAGCAGGCTCCAGTGACTGCACAATTTCAGGTGCCTTGGTGGTCTTACCCACTGTACATCAGGCTGTCCTGGATTGGTTTCCCTCCTGCAGCTTCAGCAGTTAAATCACCTGAGGGCCAAGGAAGAGCAGAAACAGATTAATTCAAGATACTTTTCTTAAAAATCTTTACACATTCATAGCAATTGAGATTTTGTGTAGAATTTCCTGCTCCTCCAAGCCCTGCTGAGTTGCTCCTGAAGTCAGTGTTTTGCAAACCACACGTGGGCTGAAGCTGAAGTTCATGGTGGACGATGCTCATCCTTACACCCTCAAGTTTTGGAAAATTTAGGCTGAAAGCAAGTCCTCTTGGAAGGGGGACAAAACCTGACAATCATTTTAGGCAACAGGTTCATGTCCCCTTGGTGCAAGTCACTGGCTGCTGTGTAAGAGGGGTACAAGACACTCAGTGCTTTGGAACATCCTGTGCTCTGTGGCAGAAATCCAGGGCAGCCAAATGAGCTGGGAGCTGGATTCACAACAAACATCTGAACACTGGGAACATGACCAGCACCAGGCAAGTGTCTACTGGTCCCACCACTGATTCCAGGGAAAACACAAGCTCCTCCTTATCATAAGGACTGCAGAGATCTTCCAGAGATTACCCCTCCAAATTCCTGCTTTAATTCAAGTGGTGCAACTGTGAAAGGAGGAATCACAGGATTTATCTCCAGGTTCCAACTCAGCAAAGCATCACACACATGGGCAAGGCTGAACAATGTCCTTCTGCTGGTTAAGTAAGGGCATGTGCATGGACACACTTAGGCAAGTGGCTGAACGGAGGCCCTAGTTCTATGTACATCTGTATTTTCAAGCAAGTCCTACCAAAGTATAAACACATAAAGATCCTAAAATTAAATTTAGAGTATTTGAAGAAAAACAACATATTTTAGTTTTTCTCAGGGATTTTTTCAAGTGTAAAATCCAGCTTGCTGGTTGAAATCCTGTCTTGGACTGTGCTGCTGAGTGAAACTGAAGACAGGATAACAAGGTAAAAGCTTCTGTGTGACAGAGACTTTTCCCTGTGAGCCTATTTATCTTCTTTTCCAGTTGGATTTCCAGGTTCAATCCCTTATTGAGGTCTTCAAGCAATCTTTACTCTCAAATCCTGACTTTAAAGGTAATTACAAAATATCCTATAAAACTAGCTAGTGAGCCAAATGTCTCTGCCAGCTTGAAAACAAAACCATTCCTACTATTCAGTCTAAACAGACAACTTTAACCACTCTTTCAACTTTCCAATATCTATCCTTAACATCCACATCCCCCTCTGCTCAGAACATCTGCATTTTCAGAAACCACCTTACTTGAGAACTGTGCTGGGACCATGACAAAGTCATCAGTGTCACAGGAGGAATTCTTGCTGCTGCTTCCTGCAGAGTCCTTGGATCCATGCAGAAACCCGGGAGAATCCTGGGTAGGAGATGCCAGTGCCTTCTCCTGCAGCTGCTGCTGCATCTCTCCAAGGGACTGCTAATTCAAGGAGAAAACAAACACTGGCTTCAGCACAGCTACTTCATCATTCTGCTCCATCCTTTAAACTGAGCTGTACAAGGCTACAAACAACATATTGCTGATAAACCAGGGCTGAGGGTTTGCCAGAAGCAGCTGTTCAGTTTGCTGGAAAGGAGCAGCCTTTTATGTCCCTGTCAGAACAGTGCATCTTTTGTTACACAAAACATACTTCCAGTGTGTCTGATGCTCCATAGATAAGAAAAATTCACTTGAGGTACTGCATCCCTCTGCTGAAGTTTTTTGGATCAAGCACACATTTTCTACCAACTCATTTTAGTATGGCTGGGAACACGAGAGGAACTTTCAGAGATCCTTTTGGTTGTTCTTTAGGGTTATGTTTTCCTGTTTTGTTCTTAAACACAGAACCATCTGGTTTCTATTTGTGCTTTTGCAGCACTTGGTAACATAGAGATAAGTGTTCCTGAACTTTCAAGACCACCCTGTTTTGCTGTACTGCTGCTAAGGAGCTAAAGAAAGGCCCAAAAGAGATTGAACTTTCAGCAGATAAACAGCTCACAGCTGTCAGAGGCAGGACAGTCCCTAAAAAGTCCCATTTTCCTGCTTCCTGCATGATGAATAGCCCCACAATCCCCTCACACTGCAGACAGATGGAGGAGGTTGGATGGTTTAAGAAAGCTTTAAGGCAGCTGAACTGCCCACAGAGCAGATCACAGTCTTTATCCTAATGCATTTCCAGGCTGAGAAAGACTTGAAGCAGCTTTCACTTGGGCCTCATTAAGACCTTGCTCACCCTCCAGAGGCTCTCCTGCTGCACCAGTGGGGACTCCCTCTGTCTGCACACACAGTACACATGGGCAGAAGGAATTCTCCAGCTGTCAAAGCTGTCTCTTTTCCACCCAATCTGCAAACTCTGCCCTGCAGACGTGGCATTTTTCCCAGACTGAGCCAGCAGACAGTCATCAGCAAAACCTCCAAGGGCAGAGCAGGAGAGTGCAGTGAACCTCTAGCATGGGACCCTCTCCCAGTCTGGCAGTGATTCTGTATCATCCTTAAGCTTCCCAGACCAGGAAAGCTCAGGAGAGTGAATCTGCTTTTCACACCATCTGCTCATTCCTGGAGTCTTATGGCCAGGAGGGCCTCAGCCAACCACCCTCCACTTCAGGCTGCAGGGAGGAAGCTCTCAGGGAAACAACTATGAAACATTCAGAGGGGAACAGACCTGTCTTCTCTGTCCAGCTCCTACATCAACTTCTGCTGGTGCCCCTCAGCCTTTCCCATACCAAAGTGAGATACTTTGGCCCAGGGAAACTCAGAACAGAGCAAAAAAGCAGTCATGCCAGGGAGGAAAAAGTCCAATCCTTCTCCCTTTACCATTCACACCACCAGCATTCCTGAGTTCTAAGTCAAAGGCAGCTTTCACCAAGAGCCTTCAACAACAACCTTTCAGTTCAGTGAGCTGAAGGAATGTCACTTCACTGGTCACTTAAATATTCTCCCCTCCAGAAAAGTTTTCACTGTTTTAGGTGGCCAGAGAGAAAACTCATCAGTTCAGATCATCTTTCATGAGACCACTGGCCTGTGGAAGGTCTGGTCTGAGCAAACAGCTTTGCTGAATGTCCCTCTGTGGTGCCAGAGCAGGAGAGTCAGGAGGTGGATATACTGTCAGGCTGCAGAGACTTTGCTTGAACACACAGGACCTGCAGCCAAGGAAGCAGAGCTATATCCTGGTTTGGGTTCCAAGGAGCTTTCCATCTCTGCCAAGACAGGCTAGTATAATTCCTACCAACCTCTTTCACAAAGGGTTTTCATCCAACAGGCAATGGCACACTGAAATATGTCTTGGGGAGAGTAAGCCAACCCTCAGGATCCAAATTCTAAACTGGAGAGAACACTGCACCAAACCCAGTCAGAACTACAGTGTTCAGTGACTTGCACCAGGAGAGTGCAAAAGCAGAGACCTCACTTCAAACACACAAGCAGAAAAAACATGAACACAAACAGTGCATCCTCTGAGCTGTACTTACAGGAGGTGATGCCAGATGGGAAGTGGATGAGCTGCTAGAGGAACTACCAGAGCCAGAACTGGGGTAAGAAGGCATTGGCACGGAAGCAGCTAAAACCAGCAAAAGACAAAAACAAAAGAAGTGGTTAAATCAAGATCAAGCAATAATAAAAAGTCTTCTTCATCCTTTCCCATCAGGTTTATCTCATGCATCATCCCATATCTCATGAATCATATGTGGTCAGTTAAAGGAGAACAAAAGAAAATCATCATTCAGGTATGTGATTCACAGCCATCCACTCCTCTGTGCACACTCTCACAGGTCTGAGAACTCCTGACCAAGGTCAGGTGCCCACTCAACCACTGACCTGCCCAAGCAGCAAGATGGTTTTTGCCCTAAAGAGCCTCCAAAGCATCTTTGCAAATGCAAGGAAAGAGAAACAGAAAAGTGAAGGGAGTTGCCCATGTCTGGGGCAGCAGCCAGGAGCTAGACCATACCCTGACAGATTCTTCTTCATGAGACCTCATGGCTTGGCACACATCCATCAAATATTGGGAGGTGTGTGCCAAGTTAAACACAAGCCTACTCAAAGCCTATGTGTTTGCTGCCCAAACAGCCGCTCAGGCATCCCAGGCCACATGTTCCTAGCAAAAAAACAAAACCCAACAAAAAACCCTCAAGGGGGTTTTTACTCAAGGAAATAGTGCATGGCTTCCTATAGCTCAGCTTGGTCACTTCTGCAAATCAAACAGGTTTTGGTCATTTAGTATCTCTGTACAGAAATTGTTTCCACAGCACAAGCCATCCCTGCATCACTCCCCTTTATGTTCTATTGTTCAGTATAGGAACTGCCAATTTTATTCACTTCATTGTTGCACTGGTCTTTGTAACCCTCACAAGGCCTAAAGCTTACACTGAAAGGCCTGGTTAGCACTGACCTTCAGGCAGAAAAGATGATTAAGGCATCACAGGAGAAAAGAATATTTAACTCTAATGACTTATGCAAGTGAGGTTCAGTAAATAACAGAAGAGCTCAGCTCAGCCAAGCAGGGAGACAGTCAAAGGTAACAATGGCTCTTCAAAGGACTTTGAAGTAGTAAGTGGTTCAAATTCCCCAATCCACCTGCACAAGACTGAACAGCACAGAAGAGCCCAAAATCCCCACTTCAAGGTAACCTGAAGTCAGATTTTACACTGGAACCATTCTGGTATTTGAATGACTTAAGATACAGATCAGACAATGCTTAATTGAGGAGAGGAACACTTTGCTGCTCTTCCATTATGCTGGCAGAGAATTAGCACCTTCTATCAAATTTCTACTTTTACAGTACCTGTGCTAATGACTCCATACCTAATACAAGAGAGATTAATAACACCTAAAAGAAGAATGCTTCTGTCTGAAGTAAAACTACCTCTGTCATTAATCCCATTAGATACTACAAAGTACTTACTCTAGTCAACAGGCTAGAAAAATCAAAGTCCATCTCTCTGCAATTAACTGTTGAAACAGTGTTCTAATGATAAAAGAATGGGAAAATATGCCTTTTAATAAAAAGCTTTAGGAAGTCTTTCCATGTAGCCTATCAAAGAAGGTTAAAGGATAACTGGACCAGAGTCTTTTATCACAAAGAGAGCAATCACTAAAACAGTGAATTCCTCATTCTGAGAGAGGTGTAACAAGATTCTAACAACAGGGAAGAGAAGCCAAAGCAGAGTAGACCTAAAATATGTATCTTAATCTAAGTAACTGACCACTTTTAACAATTGAAGCAGGGCCACAGTGATCTCCTCCAGTCTTTGGCAAAATTAGCAAGTAGGATTCTGCAGTGGGATGGCAACAGGGGACTGGACACACTTTTTAGCTTCTGCATCTATTCTGCACTAGATTTTGTGCCCTTGGTGGGCTGTGCTGCTGTTACACACTGCCCTGGCTCCTGTACAGCAGCAGGGATGGAGGTATCCCAAGGATGGCTGTTCTGGGAGGTCGGTCAGGGGCTTGGCATGGAGAGCCACTCTGTCCACAGCCAGCACAGCTGCCTCCCCTCCCCATGCTCAGGGAACACACACAGAGGCCTGAGAACTTGCCTGTAAAATGAAGAGCTCTGCCCTGCCTCTATCACATTGCTTTTGATCTCCACAGTCCTCCCACAGAGCCTGCAGAGCAATCCCTAGGATATTCCCTATGGATTTAATACTAGAAAGGAGGGGGAAAGAAAGGTCCTCCCCTGGTTTATCCTGCCAGCTGCTACAGAACTATTCACCTGTGTAAAGACAGCCCTTCCTGTTATGGAAGGGTGCTTTTAAAATAAAGATAAATGAATTCTCTACTGTATCCACAGTATCCTGCTGCAAGACTTGCATCACCACTCATTTTTCCTGGAATTAGCATTTCTGTTAGAGCCATTCCAGTTATCTCACAAGGTCCCCTCCAGTCTATTTTGGTTCTGTGATTATTGATTTAAACCTGGCTAGAATTGAGACACTTCTATTTTTGACTCTTTGCTTCAGACAGCTTTTCATTAATCAGGAGGGAAGACAAGCTGGCAGACTTTGCCATTATCATCTGAAACTCAAACTCAGCTGCATGAAGCACTCGTTTAGATACAGCCTCTATTAATCACTGTTCTTATTTAAAATCCCTTTGAACTCCCCAAATTCACACTGTAACACTGTGAGCTCCAACTCAGAAGGTCCTGACACTCCAAACAGACTTTGATGTAGAACCATGAGGTTTGGCTCTGACAAACCCTCTCTGACCTCCACAGCCCTGCTGGGGCATTTTTCAGTGTCAGCCATGTAGGCCAGCTTGAAAGAAAAAGACGCCTACTTCCATCTCTTCCACACACCCAGGCACTCCCAGCTCAAAATTAAAAAGGGTGCAAACACTTGGCTCATCATGTTTTCAGTTGAGTCTGAATGTGGGGAATGTTAGCATGAATTGTAGGCAGGCCCCCACCCAAATCCAGAAATTGCTGGATTGTAATTGTAATGTAAATAAGTCTGTTTTCATAATTGTCCTCTCCAACTCGCTCCAGCAACAAAACAGTCATCCTGCACATTGTGTAACCAATGCCAACTGGTTTCAAAATGGGAGAGCTGGGAGCCATAAAGGCAAGCCTGTGCTCCAGCTGTGTGGATCCTGATACTGGATCCTATACTTGTAAAAATAACTTCTGACACATCATCCTACCAGGGGCTCAGTTGTCCTAAAAATATCTAACCCTCAAGTTTTATAGAAAAGCTTTATTTGGAATCTGAGTTCTACATGCACTGGAGAGATGCACTTTTCTGATTAACTGGATTCAATCAAAACCACTCATCAAAAAGTTCCTTAATTGCAATCTCTGACAAGGCAATAAAGTTTGAGTGCAAACTCTGAAAGGACTTGTCCAAATAAGCTGCTTTTTAGAGTTTAAAAGTCCTGCAGCATTAAAATCTTTTATATGCAGAAGTCATGGGGATTTTTTGCTAGTTTTCACCTGAGTGTTTTATGTACAGTAAGATTAAAAATATGGCAAAAGTCAAGCTAAGCCTGACAGGTATTTCAGACACTGAAGCACCCGTGCACTTCTGAACCATAACTGCTCGCCTTTCATGCTCTCTTAACTCAGACAAGGAGGCAGCAGCTTCTCATTCATTAAAGGCAGGAGCAGAAAAACCTCCAAAATATTCTGCACGGGTACCAATTACAATGTGTTTACAGAGAGAAGACTTGCACAAGCATCTAATTATGCCTTCTCATGTGTTATTACTGTAACACACGGCCTCATACCATATGCTGATCAGACCTGGCTACAGACAGACGACAGTCTGACTAGACACAGCATTTTACAGACTTTATTAATAAATTTTTTACACATCTAAAATACATGCTTAGTCACAGGTACAAAACCCACAATATAAAATAAATTATAAATAAACAAACAAAAAAAAAATACACCATCTTAGTTAACAAAGTCCAAGGGCCCTGAACCCAGTCTTCTGGGAGAGGGAGATGAGAGGAGGGACACAAAAACAACCATCCCTCAAAACAGCAAGGAAGAAGAGGTCAGAAATGCCTTATTGAAAGATTTTTGGAAGAAATGTTGATTTTGCTGAAGCATTGCAAAAAAACCATGCAAATGTGTTTCAACAAGAGGATCCCCTTGACTTAGCAGCTTCAAAATTGTCTACCTGGAGAATGATCTACATTTGAAGACTCAACAATTTTCCAGAATTCCAAAGTTACACTATATTAAAAAAACTCAGATGTGGATGACTTGGTGGTAGCTAATTATCAGCTCTCAAAGGAGAGCAAGAACACAAGGCACACTGCTCCTTCCCCAGCTCTCCACTGCAGGCCTGAGGGCTCTAATTCAGTCTGAGCACGACCATCATGGTTCAGATGCAGCTCCTCTTCTCCTTGGTACTTCCTACACTTGTGATGCTGAGCCACATGCTGAGATGAAGAAGCACAGCAAGGTTTTGGACTCATCCTAGCTCTGCACACAGAGTCAGGGCAGCCACCCTCTGTGACCTGCAGCCTTGCCAAGACACACTTCAGCTCCAGCTGTGCATGGGTGCAGCCCACTGCCATGCTGGACAGCACTCCATAAATCTCAGGTGAGTTTTTCTTATGGAGATCACCATACCCTGACCTTGGCTGACACACTGGCTCTTCTCTCTCCTATCAGGGATCAAAAAGACCACAGGCACCCTTTCTCCTCCAGGCTCTTCAGCACACTTCCCAGAGGCTCTAATCCATCACTGGCAGCTGGCAGTAGCAGAGACCTCACAGCAGGCTACAAGAACTCTCTCCTCCTTCTGTGCACCACAGCTTGGACATCTCCAGCAATGGGTTGGTATTTCTCCCATGTCTTCATAGCCAGTAGCAGTCTCTCCTGCCTGGAGAGGACTCCAGGCTGTGGACATATGTCCGGAGGTGAGGATCAGCAGGGTGACAGACAGGTCTGGAGGCCTTACCTGCCTGTAAAGCTGCTTTCTTCCTTGGTCCTTGACCCCACACCATTAACCTTGGTGCAGCTGGGGGCAAAGGCTGAGCTACAGCCTCCTGCTCATAATGGCACCTCTGGTTCCTGCACTGCAGGTGTGCACAAGTTGGAAACTGGGGCCAGGTCAGGAGAACCCTCTCCCGTTTTTCCAGGGTGTTCTGCTGCCCTGGCCAGTGAAGCAGTGGGACAGCTGGAGGAAGGAGATGAGGTGGTGGGCATGCAAGAACATCCTCAGGGGGGGATCTTCTGCCCACAGGGGGATCAGACTCCGCAGGGCTTTTCCCACACAGCCGCAGGGCAGCAGGAGCCAGGAGCTGGGCTGGCTTAGGAGCAGCCCTGTAGGGCCAGAGCCCTTTCCTGCCCCGTGTGCCAGGGCTGGCCCCACAGCCTGCTGGCACAGGTGGGCTCAGGGCCCTGGCTGCTTTGAAAGCTCCCCTAAACCAGAAGCGTCTTTTCTTGCCCGCAGGACGATCACCTGAGTGCACAGGTAAAATCTCATCAGGCACGACTCAGAAGTCCTGCTCTGGCAGCAGGAAAGCAATAGAGTGTCAGGAATGATGTGGATATCAGACAAGGAGTGTCTACCCATGGCACATGCCCAAGAGGGAAACTGGGATTGTGCTGAACATGGTTCCTCCAAAACCTTGCATTGGACCCCCCCAAATTAGCCACTGATGAAGATTCTTGCTGCTCTCATTTACTCAGGAGACTGATGTCTAGGAGAATCACTCCAGAGAAGACAATCATACACAATTCCACTAATCCAAGTCTCCTGGCCAGAAGACTATGATGCCCTATGCACTAGAAGCAATTCTGAATTGTTTTCCACCTAAACCAAACCTCTGAACCATAACACATGGGGCTGCAACTTTTCCAAAGTTTTGAATCAAAAGGAGGAAGAGAGAACTTGCAATGGGTATCTGTCTTTGTTTTGGTCAGCTCCCACACAGTACCAAATGTAACCCTTCTAAAACAAGATGTATCAAGAACTTTGATGTAAATGATGAAACAAGATTTTGTAACCACAAAATTTGGCTTTTGCACAGCCAATCTGGCAAGCAGGGCCAAGAGTGCCCATTTCCACCATTCACTAGCCTGAATGGTCCAACAGGTGAGGATGAAAAGCAAGACCATGATGCATAATCCTGTGTACCTACAAGCACCCCAACTGGCCAAGTGCTTCACACAAAGCAGCTGAATACAATTCAAAGCTACATTTGCTTCTACTTTAGGTTTCTAAATATCGCCCAATCATCCCTTTGAAGATATCTCAGTAAAATTAAATACATTGGTGGCAAAATCTGGACACGACACAGTAATAAACACTGAGTCCCTGCCTAAATAACTAAGGAAACAGAGCAGTATTTTTCTTTCCTTTTGAACTAACAGCAAAGGAAGCCAGGCCATGGTTCAAAAAGAGTTGTAATCAAAATGCAATACTTACATTTTTTCATAGAGGCACTTGCATCCAAGAATGGGTGATGGAAAAATTCATCTGAAAAAAATCAAGAACAAAGACTCAGTGAAAGAAAATGACAGTAAGAAGTTTACAAAGCAGATAAAGCACAGGAAGTTAGAGCGTTATACAGTGATTTTTCCATGCAACAATGGAAGCTGACTGTGGTTGCATATAGAAGTGGTTAAGAATACAGGCTGGAGACTGAATGCAGGACCTGCTCACAAAAAAGGAAAAA
>VZTB01000708.1:995128-1035617 GCA_013397245.1 Thryothorus ludovicianus | reverse complement strand
AAAAAAAAAAAAAGATGGGAAATTAATTGGATCCCTGGCTGATCAGGATGGTGAATCACCCTAAATGCAGGGATCCAGAGGAACTGTATTTATCACACTGCACTGCCACTCACTCCACAGAATAGGAATGATGGACAAAAAGACTTCCACTGAGTGATCCTCCATGACACACAGAACCAAACCCACCATGCAATGAGGGCAGAAATGCATTTTTAATGGGCCAGCCCAGAACTCCCTCCCTTTTACATCAAACACAACTACTGCTTCCTCCCCTCATTATGGGAATTCATTCTACAGATCCAGGCCAAGACAAGCTTTTGTCCTGGCTTGCTGAACACTCTCTACATGTTTGCCTGTCCTTACAAGCAGCCACTTCTCCCAGCTCCTTCATCTCTGATTCACTGCAGCTCTGTGCCAGAGCCCTCTCCTATCACAACCAGCAGCTCAGTCTCTCGGGAGTGTCAGCCATGGATCAGCACTGATTACTGAGCTTCAGCTCCTTCCCCAGAATGGATTTCCTGTTGTAACACCCAAGGTTTACAAACTTCTGTAAACACCTCCTCTTTGGTGACTGATCTTTCCAGAAAGCAGTCACTGGGTTTTTTGTTTTTCTGCTTTTTAACCTTAAACAATCTCCCCAGCCTCTCCTTGCCACTGCCATGCCAGGGTTCTGCAGCCAGAGTGCAGTGGTCTGGAGCTTAGCCCAAGACAGGGAATGAAATCTTTGGCAGGGAAAGTTGGCATCTCACAGATTAGATCTGCTGTGGATGGAGAACACCCCCATCCTGTGGGAGCTGCTCAGCTGCTGGAGTTTCCTGCTTCTTTTTCAGCCTGCTGCATTAGAGGAGGGTACCATCCCTCAGCCAAGCTGACTCAACTGAGGGGGTGGAAATGAAGATTTCTTTCATTTTTCCCCCTCCCTGCTCCAAGCTGCTTATTAGCTGTGCTTGCAAAGCAAAATTTAAACAACCCAGCTTGTAATCATCAGCAGGAAACTTGCAACTTGAAACCCTCCTGGTTTTCCTCTAGATAATCTTGAGATTGCAGAGAGCATCAGTTCCTGGCAGAACAGCAGCTGGGACACACAAGTAAATGGAGTTTCAAGCTGATGAGTTGCTGCTGTGTGACTTAGATGAGCCCCAGGGGAGCTCTGTGGAGGTCACTGTGACATCTTCAAGCAGAGGGTCTCAGAGAACAAGGAACAGCAGGAAACCCTCTCCTCTGGGGACATGCCAATTTATTGGTAATATGTGATTAAGGACAGGAAAAAAAATCTCAGTTCTTCAAGATGTGCTGTAGCTGTTGTCCAGAGTGATAACAAAATCTACTACCTCAAATTTCCAAAGGTTAGACATGGACTCATGCACTCTAATCCCAAGAAGTACCAAACCAGCTTATATGGGCTAAAAAGGTTTGCCAGACAGTTTCTGACAGTGGGGAATCAAGAATCCCAAAGATACCTTCTTTTGAAATGCACAGCAGCATGACAGAAGAGCTAGAGATCCACAGCCCAGAAAAAAGATCTGCAGGGAATAGCCCTGCCAGGTGATTCTATCCAAGCCAGTCTGTCAGGAGCTTCAACAACTCACTTTTCAAAAGGCTCATTCTCTCACTTCTACACTCCAGTAACCATTCCTTTGCACTCATCACTGGATAACTATGATCAACCTCAGGTAATCCTCAGCTGCTTACCTAGCTGACCATCCCCAGAAAGGCTCTCCTGGTACCTCTAAGCCAAAAGAAAAACAGAGGGTGCAAAACAATTCCTCTCCACCACCTAGCATGTGCTATCCAGCAGGAAACAACCCACCTGAGCAGATAAGCAAACAAAAACCTAACAGAAAACCAACCCTCAAAGCCCAGAAATATCAAACTATTTTATCCCAAGTCTGACTAAAAAGCAGCATCCTGAACACACACAGGATGTGTTTGCCTTTAGATGACCTGGTCCTTTCAGCAATTCAAGGAAAGACTCCACCTCTGCTTTCCTCTAGGGCATGGCTTTCCTAGGAGGCTCTTCAGACCTTTGAGCTCAGCTAAAACACTTCTGTAAGATGCTGCCAAGTCAGAACCACCAGGTCATAAATATTGATCTCAGTTTAGAAAAAATTAAGACAAAAGAGGAAATCCTCATGTCAGCCAAGTCAGGAGACTGAGACAAAAGCTTGGAGACTGCCAGCTTGAGCCCTGAGAAGGACCAAGGCTTCCTTCCAGAAGGAAGAGAAGGAGGGAAGGGTCTGCAGGCAGCTGCATCTCCTGGCTCAGATTATCACAGCAAACCCTGAGAAACAGAGGGTAGTGACTGGGTTGTTCAGTAAATGAGGGCAGCTTGCAGCTCTGGGAAGGAACTGTGACAGAAAAGCACAGATACACAAGACACATTTTACCTAGTAGCACACTTAACCACATCTCAGAGAGATTATAAAAGCAGAAACCAGGACAGGGAATGCAAGTAACAAATACATGCTGAAGGTTTGCCAAGTCTCCTTGGTTTACAAAATTGTACTGAAATCAGCACTGACCTTTCCAGCACATAAACTAAACCCCCCAAGATTATGCAACCCTCCAGGCACAGGTGAAATCCAGGTGTCTGGATGCTTCTCCTAGCACCAGCCAAAAGCAGAGAGGCTTGTGCAGTGCCAAAAGACACAGAGACAGGCAGCAGAACTGAAATTGGAAGGAGGCCTTACCGAAGTCCATGCGGTCCTTATGATTACGCTGCAAAAGGCCCAGCAGGAGCTGCCTCAGGTGGCTTGATGTCTCCCTGGGGATGCTAGGATTGAAAACAAAAGCAAAATAAGAGACTTGTGGTCTACTTAAACTGCTTTTACATATTCAGGAAGGCAACTGGCAAATGCAAACTCACTCCATGCCTGCTGGGCCAGGAACACCAGGAGCTCACTGGAGAAATGTCTCTGTTTTGAGTCTCTGGCTTTCACTCCCCACTGTCATTGTTCAGGCTACAGCTAATTTTGCTTTAGTGGCCTCTCCCCCAAGCACAGGCAGATCCTTCCCTTCACAGTGCCATCCCTCTGGTGCTCAGCTAAGCCCATTCCACTTGCAGTATTTCACACATAATAAATAAAATCACTCCTACTTGCTCTAATGGGAATAAGATCACTAGAACAAAGCAGTTTTCAAGGGGAAGCTTCCAATTAAGACACTGGTGGTGAAATGTATCACCAATTACTACCATTTTATTAAGGCACTTATTTTTCAGTGCAGCTTATGTAAGACTAGCAAGTAACCTTTGTCTATTTGCTTCCTTGATATACAGCATATATTAATCGAAGGCCACTAAAATGTGAGCAACTGCCACCTCAACAAGTTAAAATTTGTGCAGTTATTACCTCACTTTTCAGCATAGTTAGGAAGAAAATATTCTTTTCAATACCCTTTGAAACACAAAAGACATGGTAAAGGACTGTGCTCTCCCTCTCCCCACAAACAGATGGGGGAGAGGCCAGGGTAGCTCTTCATAACCCCCACAGATTGAAAAATGCAGGGAATAAATGAATGGATTAAGGCAGGGAAAGCAGAGTTCAGCTTTTGCATAAGTGGATTCAGCTCTGCTGACTTCCCTCCATCCCCAGAAGTGCTGCTGGGGGCTTTGGGCTGGGGCAGAGCTCTCCAAGTGGAGCGTGGGTGGTTGCAGCTCCTCTCAGTATTAACTCTGCCATGGCTGTTCCCAGCATGGCCCCCACGCTCTGCCAGGCTTTCCCCTCTCCCCACACTGGGTCAGCTGAGGTAATGACATGTGTGCCCAGCACAGTAATTTTAGCTCTCAGTGGCTCTGCACGTGGCTCTGGCATCAGTCACTGCCCTGAGGCCAAGTCCAGCCAATGCTGGGAGAGAAAACCCTTCCTACACCATCACCAACACACCCTACCACAGACAGGGCTGAAACAGAAGCTAACCCAAAAATAGTGGGGGGATAAAAATGGGTGCTAGCTAGCACTACCAGACTCTTGTTCAGAGGAACAGGAGATGGGAGGCAAGGTATGTGCTTACATATTTCAGTACCACCCAGTTATTTTTCTGTGAAGCCCTAGGCCCTGCTGGGGCAGGAATTTGAACCTGGTGATTCCAAGAACAGAGAATGATGGCAAGCATCCCTCATCCTTGTTTGTACTGGAGGAGCTGCTTTTCCATCCCTGATGCTAGAATGGTTTTGTGCACCTTCTCAGGTTGACACAGGAGGAGGCCACCAGGACTCTGGAAGGGATGCAGCTGGACTGAGACTCAGCTTGAGCCTCCCATCAAAAGAGGTGTCCCCTGGAAGCAGACTGTGTAATGGAATAACCCAAAGATACCACAGCGAGCAGCCTCCTGAAAAATGCATTAGTGCTGGAGTCCTGCAGCCCTGCAGTGTTATCATCATCATCATTTATTTATCTGTGACACATAAAGCTCTCATCCAAAATGAGTCTATTTCCTAGCTATGATTTAGCCTTGGTATGGTTTTAAAGCCAAAAAACAGGTATATCAACTCATGGACTTCAGATGGCACAACACAGATGAAGAAGGTGCAGATTAACAGCCTGTTTGTCTCCTCTTACCTCCCATGTCCAAAACATCAGGCTCTGCTACCCTTGAGCATCATTTTCTAGGGCCATCTTTTTAAACATAAGCAGCAAAGCTGCCTCCTTGTCCCCATGACCTGAGATGTGCTTTGCCATGCAAACCAGCACAATGAATGTTAATGATTTAGATCAGCTCTATTAAAATTGTGAGGCCTTCAAGGCTTCTCCTGCCATGGGCTCCCCAGAGTGCTCAGAAGAGCCTCTCCTCACCTGTCAGCAGCAGCAGTGCAGCCAGGGACTGCTTCCCAAGCCATTCCCAAGCCATTCCTGGCCATGGCAAGGAAGTGTGTGCCAGCCTGCATAGCCCCAAATCTTGGCACTGCTGCAGAGAAGGAGGTCTCTGGAGTAGTTTTGAGTTTCATCATGCGCTGGCAGGGTGCTGAAGCAGTTTATTCATGTTTGCTCAGGAATAGCACAGATTGCAGCCCATGTTGAACAGACAAACTGACTTTGGAAAGGGGGAATTGCCATTTACACAAAGGCCAGTTCAGATCTGACTTCCACAGTGAGAAACAATCAGTTTGGATCTGAATTTTGGAAGAATTTGGTAGTTCAAAAGTGCAGATAAGTGAAAATGGCAAATGCAGGCTGTGTGAAGGACTCCAAGGGGGACTAATGCCTACAAGAACAGACATGCTCTCCTCTTACAGCTGAGTTTCATTTCTCCCCTCACCTGCACCATGAGCCAAACAACAGCAGGGCAATGGGATTGACACAAGAAAACTTAAGAGTTTTATGGATTAATTTTCCATTTAGTAAGAGGGGCTACCTTAAAGGTGAGCAGCCATGTTTTGGGCTGTGTAGGAAAAACAGAAGCTCTAGTTTCTGCTCATGGCCTCCAACTATGCAGTCACATTTTTGCTTTAAATTTTCTTTTCAGGTGTTTTACTTCATCACACCCTCTGGTTCAATCCAGATACCCCAGAGGTAATCCTGGCAGAAATTTGTGCCTTCTCCCCAAATCAAAAAAGGAAGTATTTAAAGGGAAATTAACTGCATATCACAAGTCATTGATAAGAGCTCCAGCTTCTTGACAGTTCCTTCCAGTTATCTCTTGGAGCTGTCTGAACTGATAAGGGAACAGAAAAATCCATATACAGCAACCTAATTAACTTCCTGTATATATGGCTGCATTAGGAGCACTGCCAACTGGGAGTTAAATTTCTGGTTAAAAAAGGCCATCCAGATTTTAGATATATAATCTGGAACTTCAGTCCTGTCTCTGAACCAGGCTGAGGTTTTCAGAGCCGCTGCTTTCAGAGCTCAGAAATCAAAAGGAAACCACAGCAACAAATCCAAAATACCCTGACAAATCACAGCACTGAGCAGAGGTAACATACACCCTGTTGGGACTAGAGCAGTTCCCTTCCCCCTGGAAACTGCAGCAGTGTCCATTTCCAGGGAGGTTATAGCATTTCCCCCAGTAGCAGGATGGACACAAGCAGTTGCTGCCCTGACACGTGAGAAATGGGAATGTGATCTGCAGTCAGGTATGGCAGGTTACAGGAGAGGCTGCAGTTTGGCTGCTCACACGATCCCAGAATTGCCTTGAGTTCCTCCCAAGGCTCTCAGCCTCAGGGGAGCCACGTGTGGAACAGGACCTGGCTCTTGGAATCACTAACAGTCCTGGATTTTTGCAGTGTGGGAGCACAGAGACACAACACCCCATCCCTGGCTATCTGCTGCCATTGAACTTTCTCTGGGCCACGTCACTGCTGGTTTAAGGAATGGGGAAAGGCAGGAGGCCAAATATTTTAGTCACCTCCCCAAGTGACAAGCCAGGAGCATGTGAGGACAGGTGTAAACACAGAGTAAACAAGTGCCTACAAACATTGACACTGGAAAAATGCTTACTTGGGCATCAGCATCTTGTTTTTCTCATAGAAGAGGCGGAGATCCTGTGGGCTGCTGGCCTGTAGGGGAGAAAGAAACCAGTACATGAAGCAGTTGACAATGAAGGAAAGGGATTAGAATTTCTATTTCACTGTAGCTCTGAAGAGCAGAGGCACTTTTTAATTGCTGGACTAGCACAGACAATGAGAACCTGCAGCTTGCTTTGGACTGAAAAGCCAGCCCTGTGCTGCAGTTAAAATTCAGTATTTCAACCTGCTGCCATTTTGTCCCTGGCCTGGTTCTGTCCTGCTCTGCCCTTCCACAGGCTGAGCTTCACTGCAGTGGGCTCTGATGCTCAGCTCTGAGCTGGCCTAACAGCCTCACTCAGGAGACTAAATAATTGTAGACGTGAGGAGTCCCAAATGATGAATGGCAGATCCTGCTGAGAACATGGATTAATGCTGCAGGGCATTTAGAAAAGGGGCAGGGAGCCTGCTGATGGGCAAGGGATCTGTGAAGAGGCTAGGAACATGGAGAAACAGCAACTGAATTAGGATTTTCTGCTTTAGTTCCAGGAAGCCAGAAGGTCTCAAGCCAGAGCTCCTATTTTATTTGAGCAGTAATATACACAACTGTGGGGGATGTTGATGACAAGATTCCAAATTCTGAGAGATGGGATTAAAAAAAAAAAAAAAAGGGGGGGGTTAGGCACAAGAGGTTTACAGCTGAGGTTAAAAATAAAATCACCAGCAGACAAGCACAGACACGTAAAAATCCCCTAACATAAATTCTCCATTTGTTTTCATGCAATGAATAATACAGGCCAGTAAATTAACCCTAGTGTCTCGAGCTTTTCTGCTTAGGCAAAGTTGCTTTATTAAAGGCAGAGCAGGCTGGCTGGCACAACACAGACATGAAGGCACAAAAACAGGGCAGGAAGATCAGAGAGATTCATCTGCAATCAATTATTAGTGCAGCAGAGTGTGTAGGAAAGTGTGAATGAGGAGGCAACAGGCAGCTTCTCCTGATGTTCAGGGCAGGCTCAAAAACCTGTCGAGCCTTCCACCTACTTCCATTTCTAAATTAGAAGCATTTAAGGTCAATTAAGATGCTTAAAATGGCAAATCAGACAGGCCAATCTGCAGATGGCCATCAAAATACCACTAACACGGCATGGCTGGAAAAGCAGCCACATAAGATGCTGTTTCAACATCACCTACTCCCTCTGGCTGAAGATGAAAATTAAGGATAACTGAGAGCTCAGTAAAAATCCTCAAGAGAAACCAAAGGCTGGTAGTATCAACACACTCTTGTAGTACTCATCAGGGTAGTGCTTTTTACACAGCCTTACCAATAGAAGTTACACCAAAAACCCATCAAAATTAATGCAGAGCACCTTGTTACACGGATGTCAAACTGCATCATAATTTCCAACTGCTGCTACTCAATCTGATTCAGGAAAATTTCATTTTACACCTTCCCTTTGCAGATCTGGGAATGCAATTAGATTAATATTTGGCCAACTTAGGGAGGTAAGCATGCACACTGCACTAAATGGCCTGGCCACATTGCCCAGAGGGATGACAAATATTCCTGACAGACACAATGTGCAAGGAGGGGCAGAACTCCAGCATGGGGAGGGAAGGGCTCTTTCACTTCAGAGATACAAGCCTTGGCTGTTTGCTCTGGTCATTTCCTGTTGCAACAGCTCAATTGTTTCACAAATACAATGAAGCTCTGATCTACTTCAAACACTGTTTTGTCAGAAATTTTCCTGGCAATAAAGAGGGAGTATATTCAAATCAGCCCATATATGAAGACCAGTTCATTAAAGAATGTTTCTAAGCACTGGCTTGGACAGAAACAAAATTCTCAATGAAGTTTTCCTGCTCTTTGTACAAATTCAAGAGATGTCCCTGTAGGGATGCTGTTCCTCCACATTCTGCTGCCTCAGTACAATCCCCACTTGCTCTGCAGGGACCATACCAGGCTGCCAAGGCTCCTCCCCACCCAGACCACACTGGACTGTCCCCACGAGCCTGTGATCCAAGGCTGGTCCCCAGACACCAGGGGAAGAGTCATTCCAGTGAGTGCCCAGCACAGGCAGCCATGGATCAGCACTAATTTGGTAAAACCAACTGCATCTTCACATGACTTCATTATTAATTGACTGAGTCACACAGTTCTGCTCCCAGGAACCTGCCCACTGCTCTCCTGCTATCATACAATTCATAAAGCACTAGGACCCTCAGCCACTTTGCTCACCTCTCCTTTCAATTATTAGTGCTTCTCTAAGAATCATGGAAAAAAAAACCCTCCAGAAATGTTTGTAATACAGTAAAAATGTCACTTGAATTCCCTCATCTAGGAACCTAAGAACTTAACTTGAAATCTGCCTTCCAGGCAGATACACCCTGCCCAAGAAAAACACCAGAAAAAGAACACTGGGCATGTAACAACCAGACCATTCAAGGCACACAGAGCCAACTTCTACCTGTGGGACACCACCCATCTATCAGAACCAGGGATGCAGAACAGCTCAGCTTTCCCTAAGGCCAGGAGGGCCCACCAGCAGCTCAGTTCACACCTTAGTCCCCCTCCCATGTCACTAGGGAGCAGCTGCGTTTTGATTTTGTCTACCCTTTCTATATATAGAGTCAACTGGACAAATCCAATCCTGCCACTCTGTTACTTTGTCCTGAGCAGCAGTGGAAATATGTTGAGCCAACAAAGGCATTCAGCAGAACCTTGCCAAATTCCCTTCAGTGCTGGCTGCCTGGAAGTGAATTGCATGTGAAAAGCAGGCAGGGTGGTGCTTCCAAAAGCACTCAGCCGTGGATTAATCATGCTTGGGCCAGGCTGGATGCAAAACCCCAACATTTAGACAGAAGAGGGCCAAAGACATTCACACCTTCTCTAAAGAGACCTGTCTGTTCAACACTATAGCAGGTGTATGGTCTCTGCCCTGCTCTTTGAATCCTATCCTTGGGGATTTAGAGGTGCAGAGGGGATTCGGATATGTTAGAAAGGAAAAATAAATAAGTAATGTTGTTTCTAGCTCAGTACCTCGAGGGAAAAGTTTGAAAATGTGCTAAAAATACTTTCTGATATTTTAAGACTCACACAACTGAGTGGCTGGCACTCAGAGGATTTGAAAGCCCAAGGACCAGAATCAAGCAAACAAAAAACCCACCCCTGAACCTTTTCCTTTAGCAGCTCATGGATTTCTCTCTACTGCCAACAGAGCATGGTAAGACTCACAAACACTGGTCCAAAAGCCAGTGCTTCACTGACTACAGCAATAACTCAATCACTGCACCCAGCCTCAGCAGAATTACCCATCAGTTCCAGGAATTCCTGTCCCCACGGACACAGGGCACTCCAGAGGAACAGAGGTGGGAGCAGAAGAGCAAGCTGCCTAACAAATACACCAGGGGTTCAAATTCTTGGCATAAAATCCAGCCTTTGCTGGTGTTCCTCAAGGCATTTCACAACATAGCAGTTGCTGTAAGTGATACATAATCCCAGTACTTATGCAGACAGAATTAACTCAGAATTAAAGCAGTGAACTTGGTACACCAGACTTAGAAATTAATTTTTCACCTAACAGCTAGTTGGGATGTGAACATAAACAGGCAGGTTAACTCTTTCAGAGCTGCCAGACCAGGCAGAAAAATTTGCATTAATTCTCTTGTCAATTCCCTGCTCCTTGGCACACTCTCCCCCAGACACAGGGCACCATGTCCACAGAAAGCTCAAGATTCATGCAAAGGCTCAAACAGCAGACAGCCAGGTTCATGGTGTTTAGAAGGATCTGATGTCCCATTGCCCCTGCCAGAGCCAGCTCTGACACAACCTGCATGTGCTCAGTGGGGTGTCTGCTTACCAAGAGCTGCCCAGATTTAAAAGGGGTCACACAACAGAAGCCAACAGAAATATCAGTGTGATTCCTCCCACACAGGAAAAAAAAAAAAAGAAAAGAAAAAGGAGATTGAGGTCATTTAACTAATCATATTTAAAACACCATCTGACAAGGACTAGATTGGTTTTGGATTGTTTTAGACCTTGTGTAAATCTTTCTTCTCCTGCCTCCAGCTTTGCTTCTGGTTGTCACTTGTTTACACAGCCAGCACCACCTCACGGTGGGCATGGGGTCCCAATCTTTTTAGCTCAGGTAAGGACAAGAGCAAACCACTACATTCCCAAGGTACTTCCCAGTTCTGGTCAGCAGGAGAGGGAAATGAACTGTTCAAGTCCTGTCCTCAGTGACAGAAATGCAGGGATGTGAGTGCAGATCACTTATTAGGCAAGGCAAATTAACAATTCCACATTAATACAGCACTCAGCAAATCTGTTTATAGGGATTATGAATCCCATTAATCTCATCCCTATGGCAGTCTCACTGTTTTGTTTATGGGCATGTTTAATACAAAAAGCTCCTTAAGAAAGCTTCACCAGCCATCCTACCAACTGTTCCCATCTGAGCATCAGCAGCTTCTTTCTTGTCTGTGTGCAGTGAGGCAGGGAAGGGACAGGAATGGCTCTGGGAAATTGCCTTGGGTGACCCAGCTACAGTTAATTTTAACTCTGAGACAGTCAGAAATCACATTCATGTACATACACACATCTGCCTTGATTCACAAGCACTTTCAGGATTGACAGCTGCCTCAGCCTTTCCACACATTTGATCTTTTTTCCATCTAACCCATTTCCCCGAAGCCCTATTTTATTTTTAGGCAGCTCATTCCTGCTCCCCACAGATAACACTGGAGTCCTTTTTGTTTGCATCCTCCTGAAGGTTCCTCCTTGGCTCAGGAGCTACAGCACCCAAACACAGCATGTTTCATGCCACTGAGCTCCAGATTCCCATGGGAATCTCAGCAGACAGAGATGAGGGGCTGTCTTTGCCAGCCTGGGAGAGAAGGCACAGTGAGGATTTAGCCTGGAGAGGTTCACTCAGAAATCCAGTTCCTGGATTCCCTGTACAACTGGGTCTGCTGGTGCCATTATGTGGAATCTGCCTGTTTTTTTCCCATCCATTGGTAGATATCTCTCCCAAAAGCAACCTTTCCTACTTCATGATGTCCCAATCACCTCTGCCCACTACCCCTCTTTTCTCCTAAAAGCCCTGCAAACAACAGCTTCTTGCCTGCTCAGTGACCATCAGCAAATTCTTACAACACAGTCATGCCAACAAAGTCAGAAAGCCAGTTAACCTTTAACCAGCTCCCCCTGGACAGGCTTCTCCCACCTGGATCTCAAGCTGGAAGGCAATTTGTGCCATGCATGGCCAAAACAAATAGATGGGGCACAAAGAACCATCTGGGCTGAGCTCCTCTCTCTCCCTGATCAAACACATCCACAGCTGCTACTGCAGTGACAAACAGGGCCTGGCATTTTGCTTCAAATTATGACCTCCAAAAGAGGAAAGGGTGTGGGGAAAACAGAAACAGAGAAACCAGTAACCCCCATTCCCAGCCCAACAGATGTTTATGGGAGAGGGTTATCTAATGAGGCAAGCACAAAGCAAGGTCAGGAACTGCTGGGCAGGGACTGAAGTGTCCCTTCACTGCCCACTCCAAGGCAGGGAATTGTCATGCCTCAGAGACAAAGAACCCCTATGATAAAGTACATTAAACAGTAATTAAATAATTTGAATGAGTATGTAGCAAGGTGCCCTTAGAGACTAAAAGGCACCAAGGTACAAGGGAGAATCTGTGCCAGGTTCCCCTATGCATGCAGCCAAAGTTTGCTTTCTCCTCTCCCACGTTTTCTTCTTAACACAAAAGTATTTCTTTTCTTTCATCCTAACAGTCATTTTCTCCTCTCAAACAAAGACACCAACACTGAGGACAAGTGGATGCAGCCAGTAAACAGTCATTCAGAAGTTTCAGTGCATTTTGTATGGGTTTATAAAAAAAGGAACAGGCAAAGGAAATGAAGTCTTGCTCTAAATACAGAGGAAGCTGGTGGACAGAATATAAAGCATTGGTGTGGAAGATTCTTATAGCAGCAGGGAAAAAATTACCCTGAAGGAAAAAAGTGTTCTTGGCTCTAGACAAAACCAAAACATACCATTAGTTTACTCCTGTATTTGCCCACTCTTTCCTCCAGCAGCTTCAGAACTCACTTTATCCTCCCTGATGATGTAACTGCAAAAACATTCCAGGTCTTGTGTGAAATCCTAAAGAGCTGTGGAACTAAAGCTCATAAAACTCCTTCACTTCATAAAATTTGCCTTATTATATGAGCATAGATTTCCCTCTGATTTTCTTTTGTTCTATTTTTTTGTTTCCTTTTTATTTGTTTGTTTTTTTTTTCGAGTTTTTTGGGATTTTTTCCATTTTGTTTTGTTAGGGAAATAAGATAAAGGGATGTCAAGACATAAGAAAAGAGGACCAGAAAGCAAGGAGGAAAAAAATCTGACAAATACAATACTTTAAAAGAATAATTTCAAGGGAGAGTCTGCTGATCTCATTCAGAGATGGAAGAAGTAAAGCAGCATAGAGTGTGGCAAATGAGAAAATACACTGAGTCTAGATGAATTCCAGCTATAAGGCAGTGGTGAATTCTTCACCATTCAAAGATTTATAATCAGAGAATGTGTTCACAAAGGATATGCTGTAGCTCATCCAGAAGTTATGGCATTAAGTACAGGGTGGAGCTTTACTGGGCTGTGTTATATTTGGAGGGGTTTGGATCTGATGAACATAAACATTTCAGGCAGGAAGAGATTGCTGTGAGATGACAGATAAGATCCTTTTGATATTATCCCACTTAACTGCTCTGAAAACCAAGTTGATTTAGCTGCAATACACTACTTACCACCAAATCACCCTGAACATTAACCTGCAATTACAATCTTTCTTATAGTCCTTCTATATCCAACAGAATTACAACTCTAAATTATACACTGACTACAGTTGTAAATTAAACTGATTTTCTAAGTGTAGGCCTAAAAAAACCCCACTGCTTTAACTGATTCACGGTTATTTTCTCAATAAGTAACTCTTCCTAAGCTCTTGTAACTGGGAAATAAATTCCAATGAGAGACAGCCCAGAGAAAAGTCACATTCTAGTAACACATCCAGCATCACAACACAAAGCACAACACTGTCAAGGTGTTGGACAGCCAGACCTTCATGAGGCTGGATCTATGGGAATTGATATTAGAGATGACAGAAGCCTTAGAGAAACCAGATTAGAAGATAAGAGATTTAAAAAAAAAAAAGCAGGAGAAAGTCATAAACATCAAATCTAAGCAACTCACCTGAAAGGGAGCTTTTCCTGTTAGACACTGATAAATGATGGTTCCTATGCTCCAGAGGTCAGCTTTGGCATCGTAGTGTTGTGACATAATGACTTCTGGTGCCTTTTGGGGGAGAGAAGGGAAATTTCTTATATAAAAAGAAGTTGTTTTGGCAGGTTTTTTTTAAGCAACTCCAAGAAAGATAAGTCACTATCACGCTATAAATCCTCCTGAGCTAGATTACCCAATAACCATGGAAGATTTACTCCAAATAAGACTGTAACACTATATTGAAAGGGCCACTTCCTTATTTAAGTAGAGGAAGCAGACACCTTCATTCAGAAGACAAAAATACATCCTAATATTGTGTATTTTGGGCAAACTCAGTACTTCCCCTTCTCCCAGTGCACCATTTTCTGCTGAATTCACCAGAAGAAGCTCCACTGAAATGACAAACAGATCTCAACCAAAGCAAGGAGCAAGATCAAGAGCAGCAGAGGCTCCCCCTGCACAGGTGAACTCCAGCCTCCATCCTGAGCTGCACCACTTGGGCACTTCCCTCATTTAGCCCAAGATGGCAGCACATTAATTAAGCTCCAGGGCCAGGTGCCAAGGTCACAGTTTGGGTTCAAAGGCAGCGTTCTAGTCTAACAGCTTGAGCCCTGCTGTGCCTCAGACTCTGGTTTCTAATCCCACACTGTGCCCTCAGCTGCTGCCTCCCAGGCTTGTTCCAGGAGCTGGAGACAGTGCAAGCCCCCAGAGCCCCTGGCTCAGCAGGCAGAGCCTCAGGAGCAGCAGCAGAGGAGGGACAGCAGGGCAGGCTGGCTAATCCCACGTGTTTATAACTACAGATTTCATTGCAGTGCTGCCAGCATGGAACAGGATCAATTTTTTAGCTCTGTTAGAAAAAAAAAAGGCCACACGTAATGGAAAAAAAAAAGAAAAAAGGCAACAAGTAAATTGTGGACAGGAGCTTGGTCTGTCCCTAAGGGAAGGAGGCATGACACCAAACAAAGCCAAAGCAGCAGCACAAGAACTGCACAAGCAGATTTCAAGTCTTGCCATGGCATGGATCATACTGGGGGTTCAGACAGAAAGCTCCTTTTGGTAGGGGTAAAATACCTTTCTGTTTTTTGAAAAGAGAAAAATGAAATAAAGCAGCAATAGGCTGTGAGCTAAAGCAGGGAATAAAGTCCTGCCTTGCCAGCAGATGTTCCCAGGGCTCCTGCACAAGACCCACAATAGCAGTAGGGAAAGACTTCAAACCCCTCCCTAAATCCCAACTGAACCCTCCCTTCCCATCTTCCATCAACAAACAGAGAACAATACGAAACAGTGAGATTTTTTGTAATATACAGTGTTGTTTAAAATAAAAATAAAAAACAAGTAGAAAAAATATCATCACTAGTTTCCTCCAGCCCCTTTAGAAAATGAGCTGGGTGTTTTCAATTACTTTCACAAGAGACTCCAAAAGAAAAAGTATCACTAAAAATAGACAATTCAGGAAACTCTCACAGGAGAGAAGAATTACATCACCTTCACATATAGCATAGTTCAAATAAACATTATGCTTCAAAAAAAGGGAGAGAGAGGAAGTGTGTTTTGCTTGAGGTAGCTCTGTGGAACAGACTACCAAATGCACTATGCCTGTGCAGGGCAGCACAGTCCAGCCTAACTCTGCCCAAAGACTACAGACAAAAAACTTAAGAGTAGATTAGACTGTGTTTAAAATGAGGTGCCTTTTACCCCAGGGCACCTGTAAAAACTTCAGCCTAAATTGACTCATATCATCTTTTTATTTTGAGCTCAGACACCCACATCCCCAGGAACTATTACAAGTCTGGCTTTGACATTTTTTATTTTTGTCTAGTTTTCTCATTTTTCCTGTCACTGACTTGATGTGACACTGAGACCTTGACTGCTGCCATGAGCACAAATAACAGATCACCTCATCACAACCTGATCCCAGAGTGGAAAGTACAAAAGAGGGAAAAAGGGATCAGTTTGGTTTCTTATACACATCTGTTTCAGACTCTAAGCAGTCATCCTGGAAGCATGGTTTATCCACATCTCACCTGGAAGTTACATGACAACACAGCAGCCAGAACTTCAGGAATCTCCCTGTGTAATGGCTGGTTTCTGACAAGTAAACAAAATTTCACCTCTGGGGGAAAGACTAGATGAAAACAGAGCCTTGCTTTTGGGGAGCAAAGCAAGAACAACACAGAAAAGCCTCCAGAAAAATCACACTTACCATGTACATAGGTGAACCACACAATGTTGCTGCCATCATATTGTTCTGCAGGTACCGGGCAAACCCAAAGTCAGCTACAGAGAGAAACAGAGGTAGGTCAGGAGCAGTTCAGGAGAGCCTGCTCCTTCTCCAGGTGATTATTCCTACTTTACCTTCACTTCCCATCAACCTCTGCAGCCTTTATCCCATCTTAGCAAGACTTTGACAGCTCTTCTTGAGCAGCAGCACTCTTCTGCTAGTTATTAATGCACAAAAGGACAGACCAAGCCCCAACAGTATTCAGATGAACAAACTCCCACCCCTCTTTCAGGGATCAGTACCCATTTGCCTGTACTCTGAAATGTCAGCTGGGAAGGCTCTCTTGACTTCAGTGAGAATGTGCCAATTCATAACCAGCCAGTTCATCTGCTGCTGTCTAGGCCTTTCATTTGGGGAACTGAAAGTTCCTCTCCATTGAAAAGGCTGTAATGTGAAACACATCCAGGAGGAACCACTACTCATCACTACCCACATTTCTAGACCAGCCCTACCATAATGAGTCTTGTTCTGCTCCTTTGTATGAGTACCAGTGCTAATCCCAGCACTAGGACAGATAACTGAGCCACAGTTCATTAGGCAGGTAGAAAAGCCAGGAACAAGGAATACTAAGAGGATTTACCTCTGCAGGTTACTCAGCATCTGATCATATGACACTGAGATGTTCTCTCAAGGTTATTTCAGAGATATTTCAAGCTAGGACATTGGCACAGCTGTTTACACTGTCATCTGTCACTAATGAACTGGTACAGCCAGACTCTCCCTGGACCATGTACTCCTCAGGGAGCACAAGGAGGGTTGCAGGTTACATCACAAATGTGCCCAAAGCCCTCCTGCCTGTGTGCAGCTCCCAATCCCTTCCTTACAGATACTAACTCTGCACTTGACAAAAAAAAAACCCAAACCAAACAAAAAAAATACATGAAAATGCTTCAGTCAAACAAGCAGCAGCAACACTTCAAACTTTTCCACTGGACCTCATTTCCCAACTGAAGGAAAGCACTAACACTGTCTCCATAGCACAAGGTTAAGGTGAGGAACAGTTTTATCTAATTGGTGTCAGCTTCAGCTCTGAGCTGTAACGTAACCAAAGGCCCACGAGTGAGGGTGATATCATCTTATTTTTGAGGGACTGCAGGGAATATGTGTGCTCTGTAACTGGATTTCTGGAGCACTCATCCCAGCTACTGGTCCATCTGTGCCATTTGCCTGATGTGCAGAACGTGAGTTTCTTCAAGATGCAGCTAAGAAGCCTGTCTCTGGTTCAGACTGGGGAAATTCCCAGTTTTGGGTCTGCCTGACAACTCACTGCACTCTCTGAGGCCAGCCAGGAGAGCAGCTAGTGTCAGGTCTTCAGACAACAACATTCAACCTCAGTACTGTTAAAAGCTGAAGACAAAAGTCACGACTTCTGCTTATTTCTTGGTAAATCTGGAGATTACAAGCCAATTAGGGCAGGCTGGTGTTTGTTTATACTGAGGGAGGAACCACTCAACTGGGAGCAGAGCAAGTCCTGCCCAATTCCTCTGTGTTAAAGCTTTTGCTCCTACTGCTCGGAGGCAGCTGAAGGCTACATTTACCAGAGGAACTTAGGATGAAAAACATTAGGGTGTTTTTTAAACACTCCTAGACAGCTTCCCAAAGTAAGACTGAGGTTTCCACCTCTCCATCACCAAACCCCTGAGTGCTCAGGGTGACATTTGTAGCGGTGTCTTACCGATCTTTATGCGAATGTTGTTGGGATTTGATTTCCTGCCTCCAGCATAGGAGAGGAGGATATTCTGTGGCTTCAAGTCCCTATGGATGATGCCCTTGCTGTGCAGCATTTTCATGGCACCTGCTATCTGCTGGAGAAAGAGCCTGATGGTGTCTTCACTAAGTGTCCGCATAGCTGGGAAGGAGGAAAGAAAAATAACCACAGATGAAAAACTTACAATGCCAGTTCTCTGAGGAGCCCAGAGGGCAGTCTTAGAGCAATTAACTGTAATTTGTCATTTTATTCCCACATATGATGTCTTTTCCCCACACACCATTTCTGAATGATTCCTACAGGCAACAAGGGAGAGCATTTGCATTCCCAGCTTATTCTGTGGTCAGGGCTGTTTTCAGTCCCGAGTCTCCAATGGTGAACTCAGGCCAGCACTGGGTGCTGAATCTGGGTTATTAACTGTGTCCAAAAGTGGCATCTGGTGAGGTTTAGAGCCTTCCTCAGCAAGAACTGTCAGGCAGATCCAGGCAAACACCAGGCAGGGCTGTGGCTGCCTGTGAGCTATTGTCAGCAGCAGCTGGATACCCAAGGTCAGAGCTTTATCACAAAGACTAAGTCTAAAGCTGGAGCTAAGAGAAAAGACAATTAGGATCAGGACTTATGCCTGCCAGAGTCATTAAGGCTCATGCTGGACCCAGGAAGGGTTGATAGGTTAAATTCACAGTAGGTTAGAGCACATAGCCAGCAGGGATCTGTATCTTTAGGGTATGAATCCAAGCCTAGGCCTAATCCTTGTGCATCATCACCCAACCAAACCAGAATTCTAATCCCAAACCCAGTGTTTGGGTGAACCACAGTCCAGAACTTAACAACAGACCCTACCAAATGATCCCTGCAAACCATCACCTGCCACCCTCCACCCATAGATACAGCAAGAATGTCTCAAAATGCTTTCACAAGCCAAGTTTTTTTTTAAAAATGTATTAGTGATCAAAATCTGCAAATATAGAAGCTCTGAGCTGGCCTCTCCTGAGATACAGGCTTCCCAGGGACCGTGGTGTGAAAATAAATATTGAAGGGATTAAAATAATTTTCAACTGGCTCTTCTAATCAGAGCAGTGCGACATCAGCTCTCGTTATTTTAAGAACTATACATATGAAACTCTTGCCAAAGCTGGGAACAGCCTGCTGAAAAAACCCCAGGATCAACAGTGCTACCAGCCTGCCTCCTTGTCAGTCACTGAAGCAACTCAGGCTTCAAGCAAGCACCATTCCACTTGGATAAAATAATTTCTTTTGTAAAAGATCCCTGTAAATTACTTGGGACTTCATTAGAGTTTTTTCCAGCTGCTGTCTAGTAAGACATTAAAACAGGCTGGCAGGAGCTTCAAAACATCACTCTACCCAGTCAGCTAGAAGGGAGGAATCCTTATGAAAACACAGCTGAGGCTGCACACAGCTTTAACACAGCACAGGAAATTAAAAATCTAACTTTTAAAATACGTGGATGGGAAGCAGCAAGGGACACAGATAAGTTAAGCAGCACTTAGAATAGAAAATAAACTCCCACCACTCTCAAGCCTCACTGTTCTAGGAGGCACAAGCCCAGCTAAAGTGTCACCATGGCTATCAGGTGGTCCTGGACTCCCAACACGTGAGAGCAGTGCACATGGATATAGAGTTTCCTCCCCTCTCTGAGCCTTTTTCCTCATGAACTGGCACTCAGCTAGAGCTCACAAGACTCCTCTCCCAGAAGGGGAGATCCTGTGAAGGGATTTCAAGGATAGTAAGAAGCAGCTCCAATGCAAGTCTTCAAAACACACATCTGAAAAAAGCATGGCCTCATCTTTAATAAAGCTTTCCCCAACCTCCTGCTGAAATATTGCGGTGTACTCAGTCCCATACCATTTTCTCTCTATTAAAAGTCCAGCATCTCTTAGCTGTGCTCAATGTTCTCTCCAACAAAAGGGTTCTGCAGTATTTCTGTAATCTATACTCAAGGAAATCTATACAGGAATAGTTAAAACACCATCTTTAAACAAAACAGCAGGAATTCAAAAGGGTTTTTTTTCCCAATTCAGTTCAGGCAGAAAGGACAGGCTGATCACCCTCCTCCAAACGTGAAGCAAGACTTGAAACTTGGTAATTCTTACTATTAAGGCAGCAGTCAATTACCAGCTCCTGGCTAAACACACTCTGCCTCCAGCAGAGGAACTGTGGAGAGCCTTGTCCTGACCTGCAGTGCCAAGAGCAGGTCAGCCACAGCTCTAAGGCGTTTCCCTCTCCTTCAGATAATTTGGTGGCTATAAGGCTAACACAGCACCAGCCCTCAGCAAACCAGCTGAGCCTCCCTGACGTGAATTCTAACTCTTTATCATACTGAAAACAACAACATTGCTACCAAGATCACAAAAATCCATTTATCCAAATAAAACAGAGCTTCTAAACTACCTGCTCCTGCAGAATTTAAGCTTTTCCACTTCACAGAGGTCTGTACTAAGTTCTCAGCCCTGCAAAAGAACTGTTTTCCTGGCACACAGAATCTAAACTAGAGTCTTGAGCCTGCAGACATATTCCCACAGTGCAACTGCAGTAAACAGAGTGGAGCTACCACGTTGTAGTGCTGCAAAATCAGACAGAGAAGTCTGCTGGGTCCTCTGGCAGCATTAAATCTCACAAATCCAGGTAGGAAGGCAGGGCTGGGAAATTGAGGCTCTGCCCTCAGGAACAGAGAAGGGACAGT
Organism: Thryothorus ludovicianus; assembly: GCA_013397245.1. Taxonomy (NCBI): domain Eukaryota; kingdom Metazoa; phylum Chordata; class Aves; order Passeriformes; family Certhiidae; genus Thryothorus; species Thryothorus ludovicianus. The sequence continues at coordinate 1,015,211 of VZTB01000708.1, read as the reverse complement.
CAGTTCCTTGGGAGGGCACAAGCAATAATACCCTTTTACCTCCCTCCATTAATAAACAGGCTGTAACACTGGAAAACAAAACTTCTTATCTCTCATACTCAGCCCATCAGTCTACTGTGTGACAGCAGCAATCTGCAACTGAGGGACAGAAACATAAATACAACTGACATTTTCAATGACTTCAGGATGCTGGTCTGCAAAAGTCCTCCCAGACCAGCTACCAACAGCAGAGAGAAGGAGAAGATACAGAAAACTCATTCAATTTAGGTGTCATAAAAAAAACCCAAACAAGTGAAGAACAAAACAACTCTCTTCCTTTGTTACATCCCAAATAAGTCTGTCCCTGTAAAAAGGGGATATTCTTATCTTCACCAGAAAACTGCTGGCAAAATACTAATCCTGCATTAAACTCTGGGCATCCCTGTGGATGTCTGTGGTGAGCAATACATTCTTGCAGAGGATGCTGTTTCACAAGCCCTACTGTGCCATTACTGAGAAGCAATAATATCCCTGTGTTTATTTTCATGGGCTCCACTTCAGTGATGAGGCACTCTGCTTACTGCCTTGGGCTGCTCAGGTCAGTAGATCAGAGAAAATATTTACTCTGGGTCACTGTGAGGCCTACATGCCTTGAGCTCTAAAGGTGGAGAAAAAGGATGAAGCCACCTAAGAAGTGCCCTGGTCAGCCTGTTCTGAGAAGTTGAACCTGCAGGAGGCTGCCAGGTAAACTGCAGTAAACAGCCCTTGTCAGCTGATCCCAGAGTAGATGTTCTGCAGTACACCCACTGACGTTGGATTACAACACCATCTTGGAAAAGTTATTTAGGAAAAAGAACATCTCCTCTTACCCACAGGTGTCACAAGTATCTCTAACATGGGCCCAATCCAAGTCACACTGAAGTCTGGGACCAAGCTGACTTGTTTGGGGCCTGGCTTGTACCCACCCCATCTACATGTGCAGAGCAAGGTCAGTGATTCTCCTGTGAATCTCCTGTACAAGACAGAAAGCTTATTCCAAATACATCTGTGATAGGACCAGACCTTCATAACTACCTGGCTGTAGAGGGAGGAAAGCTACAGAGCAACACCTCACATCTCAGGTTTGCATCAGAGTCCCTGCACCACTTGGGATGGACTAGAAGGATCAAAGCTCCCTGCAGGGGTCAAACCAAGAAATTCCCTGTTACAATATGAAAGCAACAGCTTTAAGAGAGGTTACAAATAAGTTCTTATGAAGCATCCATGACAGTCTGTGCCAATGCCAACTCACACAATTTAAGATGGAATTTCAGACCAGCCTGCTCTGACCTCCTGAGGACACAGAATTCCAGTTACTCCTGTACAGAAGCTGGTCACTTCTGTAACACTTCCCACAGCTCTACCACGCACAGCAGAGACCTGTCACTCTCAGCTCAACACATTTGAGTACACAGTGAAAGCAACATCTAGAGATCTCCCAGAAAGGAAATTGCATTGTACCACTAAAGGACACCAGCACCACAGCAGCTTGTGCTGAGCAAAACACACACAGCCTTGGGTTGTACCACAGAGATGGATGGGGCTGCCCAGCACCACAGCCCAGCCAGACACACAGCACACTGCAACGTGCACATATGCACGTCCCCCAGTCATGAAGACAAGGAGAATTAGAGTGCCTTTGGATGCAACATGGAATTACCATATTGCCTAATGCCTGTAATTAGAGGGCAGAATGGATCTGGAAGCTTACAAGCAACTCATTCAATGAGAACCAGGGGATTTGCATGTGCTGCTTGCTGAAGTGTTACAGGAACTACCAGCACAAATGTCGGAGAAGGCAGTGGGAAAGTAGATGTTGCAATTAAACACCATCCCACAATTATCAAAACAACTGAAGCAGCACAATAACCACTCAAGAGAGATGAGCCTCCTGTGTACCAGTCAAATACTGAAGAGATCTAAAGTTTCCAAGATGTGCCACAGGGATGGGGCTGTCAAAGGCACCCTGGGTACCTGCAGAAGCTGGAAGAGGAGGTATCCCCCAGGAGCATGTGGTGGGATGCAGAAAGCTGACACTTATCTGGGATCTGGCAGTGATGGGAGTAACTAAACCTTCTTGCTGTAGTCCCTTACTGACTCCTCCCTCTGGAAATCGGTGCCTGCTGGGTTCTCTTCACTGGCAACCAGCACACAAGTGTTAGGAGTTAAAATAAAAATAAGCACCAACTCCCCAGCCACAACAATCTTTACAGTTGCAGAACCAAAATATTTTGTTATTAAAAACAGAGCTAAAGGTTAACTTTCTCACATGAACCCAGGCAAAGAAGGATTAAGTCTTGCACCAGGTAACACTCAAACCAAACTGGAGTAAAACCGAATTTGGAAAATACAATTCAATGTCACTTTCTCAAACTAGCCACCAACTTCCTGAGTAATTCCAATTGATAGACCAGGAAGCAAGCTGTATTAACAGCTTAACTAATTGCATGCTTCACTTTTTTCCTGAGGTTTTTTTTCTGGGGGGGAAAGGTGGCAGAAAGGAAAAGACAACCACGTACACACAGAAGTAGTAGTACAGACCAGAAGATTTTCTATAAATCCTTGTTTCTGTCATTTGTTTCTATAATTTCTTGTTTACACACACACAGGTTAGCCAATGAGAGTGCACAGCCCAGTGCTCTAAGATAAAGGTTCACTTCACATGCATGAAAGCTAAAAAATTTAGCTTTCACAGCCCATGCAGTGGTAAAACTGAGTTTCACTATTTTTTATAAGCGCCCAATTTATAAAACTTGCATTTGCATTCAGAAAGAAAAAGAAGGTACCAAATACAAAACCATCCTCTGCTGGTGTTTATAAGAGCATTCTGCCACCACTAAAGATGCTCTTTTTAGAGCACACAGCACCCAACAGATGAAAAACATATCTAAGACAAAGCACAGTAAACCCAGATTTTAAAAAACAAATGCCTGTCACTTCTATCTCACCCACACTTTAAACAAACAAAACACATGGAAGGCAGAATATTCTTTTTCCTTCAAGTACTAAACCCTTTCTGTAAATTCAAGCCCACAAATATAATTCACTGCCCACAAGGAAGAGTGTGACATGCTAACATAAAGCCCCAATGTTGGTATCATTCTAGGGATACCAACACTAGCTGTAGGGCAAATGTAAATTTATCTTTTAATCCTTCAATTTTTGGCATTTCCAGGCATCACATACCTCAGTAAGGAGCCTGAAGTATTATCCAGCTGACTAGCTTTTAATTTGAACAATGTGAACAAACTTTGCTTAACCATGACCCAGAGCCACACATGAAATGAGATTAAAGTTGTCTCTTCACATTTAGTAATCTTCTAGTTAACATGCAAAACAACCAGAAAGCTATTTTAAGGGAAAAAACTAAGGGCCAGGGGAAAAAAAAAGAAAGGCTGTGTCTGAGTGCAGCCAAGTATATTGTTAAACATTTTATCCTCCTACCTGCTCTAGGTAGTGAAGTGATTTTCACAAAGGCCTGGGTCCTGTACCTGTGCTGCACAGAAAATACCTTGAGGGGTTGCCTGAGTCCCAGCAATACAGCTGGGTGATCTGCAAAGCATTTGGCTTGATGGCAAACACACCTCTCAGTCTCACCAAAAGGTTCTCTGAGGCATCACAGCCCCAGATACTTGTGCTGTACTCTCCAGAATACTCCACAGTTAGTGGGTTTTGTCACCCTCACAGCACTACTGATGACACCACAGCCATCCTCAACATGCTGAAACAGGAAATATGTTCTGCCCTAGATGTGAGAACACCTTAGGGGTAAACTTAGAGAATATACTCTTGGGATCTTATTTTAATCCAACACTACAGGACTGCAAGGCTTCAGTATAAATAGCTTTTTGCCATTCACCAAGAAAAGACAAACTGTGTCCCTAGCAGTGCTGGAATATATTTAACTTATAAGGCCATTGTAACTAAAATATATAACTATTGACAACAATCACTACTGACCTACATAGAAAGGACTATAAGATCAGCTTTTATTGTCATGGCTTCTCAGTTTTCAAATGATTAGGGGGGGTGAACCTCACAGAGGGTAGTCTCCATACTGCTGTACTTACTGTGAAGGTAGTCTGCCAGGTCACCACCATTACAGTACTGCAAACAGAACAGAAAGCTCAGTTAATACAGGGAAAACCAAAGATTAACAAGTAAAACAGTAAACTTCAGTAGGATGGCAGGCTTATCACAGTATTTAAACATAAATAATCACACATGTCAAAATACATGTTCAAAATTTGACAGGGAAAAACCCATTCCTGTGGGTTCCTCTCCTGTCCTATTTCCCCTAAATGTTATGTGGCATAATGATACAGCAGCATCAACCAGCTTTTGTGCACATGCACGTTCAAGCACATCAGAGAGAAAGGTAAAACCAGAACAAAGCAGAGGGGTCACCACTGAAAACAGCAGCAGGAATTTGTGTGAGGAAAGCCTGGGAGTGGACACAGCTGAAAACTGAAACTCCTCACATCAATGTTCCACATCATTAAGAAAAGTCAACAAGACCTCCAAGTGAGAACTGCAGAGGAAGGGAAACACTCAGAGGCTCTGCAGGTAACGTGTGTCCAGAACATTCTCCCTGGTGTATGCCTGAACACACACTCCCCCCTGGCACCCATCTGACCCCTGAGGTTCAGTGTCTGACAGCTTAAGCCTGTGCCTGCACGACCTTCTGAGAGCAGCAAGAGGAAAAATCCCCTGGCTGCTCTCTGCACCCACACCCTCCAAGGCCTGAGCTGCAGATTATGTTAACAAAGCCTCACAGATGAGACTGCCACTTGTGAAACATGCTCATCTGCTTAAAATGAGTTTAAAAAAATTCAAATAGAGAAAGAGGGAGGGAAAGGAGGTCAAGAAAAAGAAAGTCATACTCACCTCCATAACCAAGTAGACAGAGTTTGCCAGTTCCTGGGGAAATAAAAAATGGAAAAATAAGGGATTTATGCACTGAAATATTTCAGACATTTAATTGCTGTATTACCTTTTAAACAGATAATCTGTTCTCTGCTATGAGTCAGACTGAAGAAAGGGTAAAAACATTACAAGTTAATTCCTGGAAGACTGCTTGCTTTGAAAATGCCAGGTATTTAAGCATATTATTGGTTTGTGAGAGTGCATCTGTTTAACCAAGCTGATCTCCTGTATTGCGGCCTGGGTCTCCATGTCCTTTCAGGCTCTAGGGATTAACAGTGGCACGCAACACAGATGCTGGCACACTGCTATCTTAGAGCCTTAATCATTTCCACATTTAACTTGGCCCATTATAGCAGCTGTGCCCACATGGGCAGTGCTAGGCTGAACAGAAAGATAAGAGCAGCACAACTTTGGGACCTGCAATTCAACCCCATGGCTGCAAAGTGCCCAAGAGACTCACCTTCCATTAGAGGGCAAAAAGGAAAGATCTCAGACAAAAAAACATAACACTTGCAACCATATTTTCTACATGCAGTGCCATTATCAGGTGGCTAAAGCTTTCTGGATTGTAATGGGGTCAACACCAGCAAAGTCCAGGCCAAATGCTCACCTTCTTAAGTTCACTACAGGTGCTGCACTGAGATGCTCTTACCATCTCAGGAGTCCAGCTCCTGCCTTAGCTGACCTCTCCCCCGCCCTTGGGAAATGTGCATATATCCATGGTACAGGCACAGCACAGTGCAGAGATGTGTCCCACAAAAAACAGCACCACAGAGCCACAACAGGAACCTTGGTGGCTGTGCAGAAGGTGGTGACACCAGTGGCACCTGGAACATGTCCAGCAGAGCCACCAAACAACTGCCAGACATGAAAACAGCCAAATATTTCAACCCTGGGTAGATGCAGGAGGTCAAATTAGTAAATCCTGTTGTTGAAACAAAACTCAGACAGAAGTAGATCTACTACATAAAATCTGCAAACTAGAAATCACTCCTAAACTCAAGGCCCAACTGGGGACACTCACAGGCAACAACTGTGAGGGTGAGTGGAGAAGTCCTGAAAGCAGAGGCAGAGCAAGAGATTCCATTTCCAGGGCTCCAGGGCAGCATGACTTTACTCACAGGTTGTTTAGATACCTGCACCCCTATTCTTCTTCTGACCCCAACCCCCAGCACCCACCCTAGCAGCTGCTCAGTTTCCAAGCAGTCTCCACTGTCTACTCTCAGCCCATTCACCCTGGTTTGTCCACAGGACTCTGCCTCCCATCAAGCTGTACCAAATTCCCTGCCTTTGTCAGTGCCAGGAGTCCTCAGCACCTCTCACTTTCTCTTCTATCCTCCTTTAACCTTACAATGAAATCTGGGTTTCCATATGTTTGCTGAAGACTGGCTGGAGGGAGAGAGGAGGAAGATGAATTATCTGTGATTTGAGAGACTCAGCTACAGCTGCAGGGGAACTGGCCACCTTCCCTGGAGGGGCTCAGAGTCCACCAGAGCCCAGGGCCACCCTCGATCCTTACAGCTGTTCTCACTGTCAGGCCCAGCTGAGCTTTTAGAAGTCCCCTTGTTTGTTCAAAAAGCAATTTTCTGTGATACTTGAAGAAAGTGTTTGTTGCATTTCCTTGCATGACAAACACTTCTTTCAACAGGCTTTGTTTTTCAACCTTTGCATTTGAAAGCAGCACACATTAAGTCATCCAATTTCACACACATTGGATGAAGTGGGAAATCAGTCTGTGGTTAAAGGCACCACCAGCCCAGGGAAGCAGTGCAAGAAGAAAACCCCAAGCATCATCACAAGCTTTGCACATGACAAAGCACTGAGGGAGAATTCCTAAGAGCATTTAAAGCCCACCGGCTTGTGCTGTCCCAGGCAGGAACAGCAGAAAGCCAAGGTTGATAAAAACCACCCAAGACTTGAACTTGTAGAGGAACTCCAGCCCAGATGTACCAGAAGATAACGAGATACACCAGAAGTGCAATGCAGCTGCTCAGGGAACTCACTGCAGAGCAACTGCTGGGCACACAGGAAGTGGTTTCTGCAGCCCAGACAAAATTCATCATTGCCACAGAAAGTTTTCATAGACCCTTCTTGGCTAAACGTGCTGTGATCACTGCAGCTCAGTAACTCTGCACTTTAATCTGTATAGTGCCAGCAGGGTTTGGGGAAGCTCAGGACACTATTGCCTATAAAGGAAACCAAGAGGAACCTGAGCTTACACAAACCAAGTCCAGAAGATATTTGCAGTAACTTATTAGCCAACAGCTAATGTACACTCTGCAGTTTGGTTGTTTCTCCACTCTATATTATTTAAAGACTCTGCAAACAAACATCACCAAGGAAGTCATTGATTTTTGGCAGCCAGTGTGTGCAGTGCCCAGGGTTAAACAAGGACCTGCACAGGCAAGGGAGATGCTCTGCCTGACTTTCCCAACAACAACATGACCTTGGTGGTTGGTGGTTTTTCTCTCTTCACTTGCTGTTGGTGTGATAAGAGGGCAATGCCTGGAAGGCTTCAAGGAGAGAAGTAGGTGGCCCTCCCAACCATCAACAACAAGGGACAACATCACCCTCTGAAAATTCAACCTCACCAGGCAGAACTGGCCCTGCTGCACCCACAGCAGCACAGGAACATCTAGCAAGGGTTTTTTCAGATCTCCTTGCCTGTAGCAAGGAGAACAAACTTACACATTTGCAGCTTCAGCATTTCAAGACCCACTTACAAGAAAGAGATCTGTAGAATTTTGCCAACAAAACTAAACATTTATTTCAAGAAGGGTCCCAGAAACAAACTCATATTTGGAAAAAGCCAGTAAAGCTTTCTGTAGTTAAAATAGATTCAGCTGTCTAAAGAGATTTCTGGTTTCTCAAACAGGCTAATGAACTTCTCTCAAGATGATTCAGCAGCAGAAACTACTTCTCGTCCATTTTTATCCTTCCACTATAGTTGTGATTTTTTCATTAACAAAACAAGAAAAAAAATACTGCAAGCCAAATTTTGCAAGCTACCAGTTTTTCTGAAAACCAAAGCAAAATGCCCAACCCACTCATTTCCACATCAAGAAAAGTATTACAGTTTGCTGTATTTTTGCAGAGGCTTATGTTCAAGAAGTGTTACAGATAATTTCCTCTGGACCTCTTATTCACATGTGCCAGTCTGTACAGCCAAGCCTAATCCTGTCACTAAACAAGCTCAATGAAGGGAACAGCACAGACACAACCCCTAACTTTTCCTGTCAACACAAAGGGCAGCAGTACCCTGACCATGCCCCACAATAGCAGCAAAAGGCCTCTGCCAAAGGCATTAAGCTGATAATTAATCAGTCTGGATCATTGCCTGACTTGTTCTTGTAGCAGAGGCCCCAGCGATGAAGTTACAATTTAATTGAGTGTAAAAATAGGCAACAGCCTCTGCTGTCTACAAATAACACACATCTGCTGATGGAGGACAAAGAAATGAAGAAACCTCATTTAGCAATACACCATAAATCACCCCAAGACTGTGTTCTGTTATAATTCCTCACTGTGACACTAGGAGACATGTCCTTATGGACATTAAGACCCAACAGTCCTGTCTCCCTTTAAATTTTCTCTCCACCCATACTGGAAGGTGGCATGATCCTCTTCTTGGAAAGAGTGTGTTTAGGTGTGTCCAAAGGGAAATGTCTGGGTGTACCCACAGTTAGTCATCCTCCTACCACAGCTTAAAAAGTCTCAGAGAGGAATTTTCCTTAGAAAAATCCTCCTCTGCACTCTACCCCTGCACTCAGCCTGCCACCAAGTTTAGAAAGGTGCTCAGGAATGGAAAAAAAGTCAAAATTTGATTACACAACACTCCAGGGTTGTCTCAGCAGTGCAGTGTTCTCACCAGCCTGTGTTAGACCTGTGCTGTAGTAGACTGGGGTAAAACCAGCAAAGAATGACTTCTACCTCACACAAGGCCTCTTGTAGGGCAGCTGGGGGATGCAGGAGGAAGACGAAAGTAGCTCCAGGGTTACACCCATGTGCTGAGCACTGGGGGGCTGACAAGGCTCCTGTTGCCTACAGCAGAGGGGCCATAAGCATTCAAGTCTCAAGACAAGTTTTACTACTCCTGGGTGTTTGCTGGCATCCCTGTGCTGGCAGAGGGTTTGTGCCTCTCAGGAGATATCTACCACAAGCTGCTCAACACTACCTCTCCAACAGCACCCAGAGATGCTGCCCAGCAAAGATAATTTTGTTGCACATGGATCTCTCTAAGCAGGGCCAGGACTTAACCAACTGCACCAACACAACAGAAGCATAACATAAAGCTGAGGGTCTGACAGTTGACGATAACACCAACTGAAAGCTAAGCTTTTCCATTTCTTTTTTGTTACTTCCCCCACTCACTGCAGCAGAACCACTGCATACCACATCCTCCTGCTTTGCCAGCAGGATCTCATGGAGCCAGTACCCTTCTGACCTGTGGTCTCCAGTCATTGCTTTCTGACAGTGGCACTGGAGTCACAAACACAGTCCAAACAAACACAGCTTTGCTTTACAGAAGCCAATTCTTAGGCCAATGGCACCTGGAAAGTCCCTAGCCAAGGCACAGGCTCCCAAGCCAACTGGGTTTGGGAAAAACAAATTCGCTGTCCTCAAGAGAGGGGAAAAAACTTTCCAAAAAGTAAAATCTCTTAGTAGTGTTTCACTGGGGCTCACAGCTTGGCTTGAGCAGGCTAGTCTCTGGAAAGGGAAAGGAAAACTGCCATGATATGCAAGGATTATCTTCTGATGCAACTACTGGAACGGAAGCAAGATAAGGGACAATAGCAACATCAATCAATTGGAAGTGTGGGAAAACGTATCAGTGCTCATCCTCTGGAAATCCAATCTAAAGCAAATAGCCAGAAGATATTCACATGCCTTTTGACCCCAAGAGAAAAGAAAAACAGGTCTCAGAACCTCTTGTGTTTCTGTTCTCTAGTCCTGGTTATCCTCCACACCCCTCCTGAACATCATCAATAAGGAACTCAGCAACATTTTGAGCAGGCTTCTAATTCAGGAGACAATTAATTCACATGAAGAAAGGTAAAACCTACTGCTACTGACTGGAAAATGTTATTTCTAGAGTCAGCAAATCTGTGACTTTCCAAAATAATGAGGGCTTCTAATTTCTTAATGTAGACCTCATGGAGTATGCATCAGAAGCAAGACTTGGTGAGGCCCACAAACTTCTGTCACAATTGGCCATTGACTGCATCCTGATTCCTTCTGACCTGCCAGCTTGCTCTAGGATGTGGAACAAGCAGAAGAGGCTCTGCAGCACAAAAATGGTTTATGGGTGGCCTTGCAGCAGGCAGATTTTTGTAGAACTGGAAGAACAGTGATGCCAAGGGTCAGCACTGCCCATTAACCCATTCCAGGCACTACTGTACTCTCCATTGTAAAACGGATGAGTTGTTTCAGGACAGGTTGTACTTCAGGGCAGATTAAAAACAGCAGGAAAACCATTCTCTGGTACTACACGGGCTTCAGGAAGGGAGGGAGACCATTTCCCATCCCCCTGGCAACAGTTCTAAAGTCTGCTTGCATGACATTAGAAAACAAACAGGACAACGTCACGTCCGTGGAGTTGCTCTTTTCCAGGCAGCTCATACCACCACAGCCAGATGGGATCACTGCTGGTGAAGCAGCTCAGGCTTCAGGTGACCTGAAGAAACTTCACCATTCCTTCCCACTGGACATGAGATTCCAACAGATTTCTTCAGCCCAGCCTCACCTGTCCCCCCAGGCAGTGACAGCAGCAAGGCCGGTCCCAGCCCACTGTGGGCTCCACAAATCCACTGCTGGCCTCAAACAAAGCCCTGAGACCCAACACCCTGCAGAGAGCTCAGACAGAAAAAAAAAACCTGACCCTCCTTTGCAGGCAGACAGGAGCTTTGCAGGGCAGCACACCACAGCAGGAGCTGCCATTGAGCCTGACCACAGAAACCAAAGTGTGGGATTCACAGCCTAATGGGGTACAGAAACAAAGTGCTGGGTTTCACAGGTCACAGAGCTTCGAGGCAGACCAAGAACATGCACATCACAGCAAATTAAGATTTGTGCTGCTGGAACACTGAGTAGCAATCCCTTCTTACAGCAGTCACGCTGCTCTGGGGGGTAACACTCAGCTCCTACAGCATCTGGGCCCCCCCCAGGCAGCTCCTGCAGGGACACCACTGCCCAAAATCCACTGAATGCAGGCTGCAGCAAGGAGAAGAGAATGGAGGGGGGAAAAAAGAGCAGCAGAATCCTGAAAAGTTTGGACTTTCTGCCATGGGGTGGAAGGAAGTAGCTGCCCCTTTGCCAACAGGCAGAATAATGTCTAGAAGCTTTTTCAAACAAAAGCAAGCTCCTGTGCAAATAGCAATGCATTATGTTAATGCTATCGAGAGAGGAAACTTCAGAATTCTAACAACAATGACAAAAATAATCAACATCCAATTTGCTTTTCTGTATTTATTCCTCATCTCCTTCCTGTATCACAGCCATACTATAACTGAACATTTAAGGTTGAATTCCCCATTACTTTAAGCTCAGTCACATGGATTGGAATTAAATTCTTGCATACCTTAAAGCTGCATTTTATGAGCCTGCCCAAAGAGCAGGGGTAGTGGGGGGAGAGCTAAGGGTTGAGGTGGATATTTCAGTTTCAATCACACTCATTGAGATACATTATGCATTGAGATATGTGTAAATACTAGCAAGGTGACTCAGTCCTGAGGTTTGATTAATGTAGTCCCACTGATAAAGTTGGGAATGGCTTGTTTTTTAATGGTATATACCAATCAGATATTCTGCAAGAGTTGTTTTGGTCTGGGTTTTTCTGGTATGTTTTTTTTTTTTTTAAGCAACTCTGAAAATTAGAGCTCCATCCTCCCAGGGTTTTCTATGGCAGCTGTGTGATTGACTGGCCTTTGCAAGTCTTCTCTTTTCCATCCATTTATTTCATATTTCATTCACCAGATTTAAGAAAACAAGCACACTTGCTACCACAAAGGTGTGGAAACACGGAGTATAAAGAAAAAGAGCATGAGTTTTCTTTCAAATAAGAACAGTCTTAATTTAAGAAGGGAGAAAATCCAGTTATTGGAAGCCAGAGAAATATGAAATCAAATCTATTTAAACACTATTTAAACAAGAGAAATGAGCTCTTTTTGACATATTTAGTATGCTGGCTACAATTACCAACCAAATGAAAAGAGCTTTGAATGCAGATAAGAGTGTCCCAATGACTGGGCTGTGTGCAGGGTGAAGTGACACAGCACCCAGGGGGACACACAGAGCCCACCCCACAGCCCCTGGGCTGCCTCCCAGCCCTGCCTGGCACCACTCCCTGCAGTCCCTGGGGTCCCCATCACGCCAGCAGCTCCTACACCCCAGGCCACCAATGCACACAGAGCTGGCTGGGAGTCTCCCCCTTCCTGGAGGTTTGTAAGATGCTTTGCTAAATGGGATCTCTAATGACTTAAAATTATGCATCGTTCATTCCCCCCCACAGGAACCACACTGTCTGGTTGATCCCCACTATGCCAGCTCAGCTGACCTAATTCCTCCTGTTATTCTGATGCTAGGAGACAAGCCAGGTGCTCCTGCAGCCAGACTGAACATTATTGCCCTAAGCAACCAGTGATGCACAATTTGATTCATTTCTATCGGCCCCCCTTGAAACAACCTTCCTCAGTAAACAAATGCAGCTCTGAGATCCTCACTTTGCATTTTGACAGCATCTCTATGGTTATGGCAATTTAAAGGTCTGCACATTATAAAGCAGGAGACAATGCACAATTGAAGTGCCTCTGCTGTAAAATAAGTACAGCAGAGGTTCCAAAGCTACTTATGGGCAGGGCTTGTCCCTCGATTCTGCTCTGAACATTTGTTATTACATTTCTCAGACAGGAAATGTAACATCTGAAGACAATTAAGATGCTTTCTCTTAAGCAAAGTATGTTTAGGTCTGCACCTGAAAAACATTGCTTTGGAAGATCACATAATTCATGTTCATTTTTCACCAAATTTGCCGCTTGCTACTGCTACGTGAATATAAGTAACAGCAGGAATAAAAAAACAAAACACCAGCCAGACAACAAAAAACATCAAGCAAAACCATAGATACTTAACCCTGAAAACAAAACCAACCCAAAAACCTCTCCTTGCCTTTGCAAAGACCACCCTGTGCTTAGCTTTTCATTCCCACTGTATCTCACTTCTGGGATGGAGGGGATTCTCACTTCTGGGATTGCCTCATGGAAGACCCACATCTGCTTCTCTGGGTGTTTTTCCAAAGCAAACCAGAGCCATCCAGCTTGGATTCCTACCACCAGCACCAACCCTCTGTTTGCTGGTCTGCCTGCTGAGCAAAGCTTTTCAGTTGGTATCAACAGGTGGGAAGGCAGGTGGTGTGGGAAAGCAAGAGGAGAAGGGAAGACACACAAAAGTGAACTGTACCCTCAATTCTCTACACAATGTTGAGCACTAAGATGAGCTTTTGAGACACACAGGTTTATTGCAGTTTCATAGTTTAGTGGCAAGTTCAGTCCAGTCACAAAATTAAATCTTTTAATTAGGCTTTGGTTTAAGCCTTTAAATATTTGAAGTAAATTCAAACAGTGTTTTTCCACCTGAATTTAAACCCATCCAGCCACTGATTAGGAGATACCTCTTCCCACCCATCATCCAAATCTTCATCTTCTTGCTTTGCTCACTCCAAATGTGTTCAGTCATCACAAGGATTTACACAGTGGAAATGTTCATGGTGGAAACACCTGTGGAGCTTCAAGAGCAGCAGCACAAACAGCAGCCACCAGAGCTTTGCTATCAAACTGTGAACATGACAGCCTTCCAGTTTCCGATTACTCCTGGGAAACATTCCTCAATCTGTCATTACAGTCTGAGTAATGCTACCTTCCACAGGAGCTTTGGAGGCCAATAACCACCACGGCTCTTCCATGACACCTTAATCATGTGAGAGGAACACAGGTATGTGCTTTACACACAGCATGAGTAAAACAGTGATCATAATTTCAGAAATGCAGCAAGACAACTCCCTCTAAAAAAAGCCCATGACTGAGGTCTATATTTAGTGGTCAACATTTGCTGGATGTTTCTGTGACCTGCACAGTGGGATACTTGGCTGGGGAAGCCAGCATTAAATGGAAGTTCAACACTATAGAACTCTCAGCTCTCCACAAACATGGCCATTCTGGTCCACTAAACTCTCAAGCAGTTCCCTACAGAACTACTGGCAGAGGGTGGCTGCGTTTTCATCCTTCCCCCTTCTAGCTCTAAATTTAACCAGATCCAATCTTCAGTAAGAGTGATTCCCTTCAACAGATGCGAGGATGCTGACGGAGCAGGATCGCAGACACCCCATTCTTGTCCACAGCACAAACAGAAAGAGGATTGCTTGGCAGCTCAGAGAGCTGCACTTTACACCCACTCACCAGGCAACCTGCCAGCTTCGCTAGGGGATGGAATTAAAACAGGGTTTAAGCAGGCAGCCTGACCTCAGGAGAGCAATCTCCCAGACACAGAGTGCCTCTTTAGTCATTCCAAGTGCCTCAGTGGAGCCCTGTCTCCCGAGATGGGGCACGTAAACAGCAGCGCCCGAGGAACAGAAGATCCTGCGTGAGGTGGCACGAGAGGTGGCGAGGCATGAGGTGACACTGCAGCAGCACTGATTCACCCAGCATCACGCTCATCAGTGCAGTGCTGCAGAGAGGTGAGCAGTGCTGCAGGGCACACAGAAGGGCACTGCTGGCCACGGAGCTCCAGGGGTCCCAGGGGACAGCAGGAGGCACGTACACGAGATGCAGAGTAGCATCTACAGGCTCTGTGTCAGAAAAAGGGTGATGGTGCAGCCAGCACAGCAGCCACAGCTCTATTGATCACAAGGACTTTCTACACAACATAAGGCTGTTATTATCTGGATCCCAAGACCAGCCCAGGGTGACTGATCACTAACCTGAGAAATGCTTGTTCTGCCACCCATGCCTTAATCCATGTGCACAAGAAAAAACTGCACTGCAAGGACTCTGTGTTCTTTGTCTCCAGGTGATACAGTCATCGCTGCAGAAATATTTTTGGTGAGTCTGTACCAGGTGACTGAGTTAAGCATTTGTCTCAGGTCATCCCAAACTGGTGAGTATGATAAGCCAACCTGTCACCAACCTGTAGAAAGCAGACCCTCAGGTAACATAGGCTGAGCCAGAAACATCACAGCACAGTGCCTTGTGTGATGGTAACACCTGTGTTGCTGCAACCAGTTCATCCCACCCAGGCAGAAATTGGGGAGAAAAAAAACCTAGCACAAAAAACACCTGATATCCACTCAAGCACAGTCATAGCTAGGCTGCTTTAAGAAGCAAGTTCAGCTCACAGCACACAACTAAGAAAAATCTGTCAATAAAATAATCCTTCTCATTTGATATAGGAAAATGCTTTCTAATATCCAAAGCATGACATGTCCAGATTCAGCAGATTTTCTGCCCTAGCACCAACACAGCCACATAGGAAATCTTCAGCTGACACCTATTCAGCCTGGGGAGCTGGCACAGAGCAGGGAGGGAAACACACTCAGAATCTCCCACTGCCCAAAGATCTTGGCTATGTATGTAGGAATGTCTTCCTAGTGCTGGAAGAAGCTTTCTGGCACTCTTAGGACCCAAGAAGTTCAAGGGTTCCTTTCCTACCTCTCCTCTGCTAATCCAGAGGTCTCTGATCACAGATTTAATGTCCTGAGACACAAAGGAAACCAAAGCAAGCTCCACACACCAGACCACATTTGCTGAGCTTTCCCTGTCAAAGAGCATGAAGGGTTGAGGGGATCCTCAGAGTCATGGAGACCAGTTTTCCAAGAAACTTATTTCCATACCAAGTCCTACTTTGACAGAAACAATCACTTGTTGTTACTTATTTCCACCTTCAGGAACAAGGGTTCGTTTGGCTGTTGTCAAAGGATTTCTGGCATCCAGATGTCCCCACTCTACTCCCTGGGCTGCTGCAGACTGGGGATCTCAGCTCCAGTCCCTCTGCAAGCCAGCTGAAAGGCCAGGTAGTGCTCAGTAGCAACTAATACACCCCACACATAGTGAAATAAAGCTTTTACTGTCTGCCAAACATCTCCTGTGCCTGGGAAAAACCCACACCACAACTCCATACAGACACAAAACAGCACTTTTAGAAACGTGATACAATAAGATTTATTCTCTTTTTGAGCAGAGGCTTCTTGCATTAGGCTCCTAAACTATTAACAGCACCTCTCATTAATACATGAGCACATGATAATGGGAATATGCATATTTCATCTTGTGAGCAATTCTCTTGTACTGATGCTGTTCTAAGGACTCCAGAAAGGGGATCTGTAAAAGTCCAGTCACTGCACTTTTATGCATTAAACATCCATCAGAATCATTTATTCCTAGGAAGTTTCTTATTTTGTCATTATTTATGAACCAGTATCACAAAGATCTGTGAAATGAGAAGGAACACAGCAATTTTCCTGGATTTGAAGGATAAATTAAAGATGCCAGGGTGAGAGCTGCTTGTCAGTGTTTGTCTGGAGCGAATCTAGCCTTACATCAAAAATCTCATGTTGTGAGAGGCCTGGCTAACATGAGTTTTTAACCAGGAAAATGCAAATGAAAGCATCACTGGGTGTAATCACTCGCTTACAGCCACTGTGGTTTTGGTAACCATTTCCTTGTGTGTAAGAAACACACGAGTAAAAGTCACAGTCACTGTTGGCAGGCAGTGCAGAAGGAGGGAGGACACAAAATGCAATGAGACAAAGCTACAGGGCAACAATAAGTTTCACAGGAAGTATTTTTTCCCTTTTGCTTTATGTTGTAACACAAGAATAAACATCTTCTGTTTTAGAAAGCCTACAAGTAAGGATTCACTTAACTGCAAATATGGTATTTTTGAGGATAAATACATATGCAGCTATGAATGAAGCTACTGATCTGGTATCAGAGGAGCCTTTTCCACAAAGTAGGAAAGGTGGGCAGAAGCCAGCCTTCCACACACCTGCACTTTTACCTTTGAAGATAATTTACTCTCACAAAACCCCTAAGCAGACACAGAGCAAGGCCAAACATTCAGACACACTACACACACAACATATGTGGGTTAATTGCAACAGACTGTCTGGTAATAGATCACCTCACCACAGGAGAGTCCACACCCAATGCCCCCTAAATAATCTCATTTTCTCTGAGAAATCAAATTACCCAGGTCATACAAGGACTCTGTGACAAAGCTGGTAAGTAAGCACAAACCTGGGCATGCCTTGACCCTGGACCATTCTCAAGTTCCTGTTTTGTGGTATCTTACATAGCTTCTTGCAAAAAATCTCACCAGACTACACTAGTAAACACAGAATTTAATAAATCTCATCACAAAAGGAGAAAAACACATCTCTATAGTTGTAAGTGATGAAATTGCTCCTTTTGCAGAAAATCTCTTTGAGTTGCTTCCTACTCAGCAGTAATTTGAAGCAGGGAGAGGAATCTAACAAAAATTTTGAAAGATCTCAGTAAGCAAACCCAGCAGCATAAATGCTTCATACAAATGCAAACTACAAAGTGCAGGAGCAGCCACTCACTCATCCAAGTGAAAAGTTATTAAGCAAATAAGGAAGGTAAATGAATGAAAAGAAAAAAGAAAAACAAAACCCATGAGATCTAATGCTCCAAGTGGCCTGTGCTCCCAGGAAGCTTTCCCAGCTACTCTGCAGCACTCATCAGACCAGCTCTGAAGGCTGGCCCAGGAGCAGAGCACAGCCATCCAAAGGAGATTTCCGAGCAGCAATCCTGCTCCCCGCCATCCCCCACGCCCCCCTCTCGCCAAAACAACGCCGGGCATTAACCACTGCCCAAGGCACCCCTCCAGAGCCCCGGCAGGCAGGGAGGTGTCCCAGGGCAGGGGTGACACGGGCGGACTACAGCACCCAGCAGGCACCGGCACTCACCGCGGGGCTGACGCGGAGCCCCCGGAGCCAATCCAGGGGAGAAGGAGGAATGTCAACAAACACGGCGGCCTGCGGCACGCGTGATAGCAGCGGCAGGGGCAGGACACCGCCGATAAGGAGCGCCAGGCCAGCCGGGGGTCCGGCGGTCACTCAGCGGTCACTCGCCCCGGAGCGCAGCCCCGAGCCCGGGCAGCACCGGATGCGAGCTCTGCATCCCGCGGCGTTATTTTTTTAAAAAAAAAGCATTCGCAAATGGCAAAGAAAACTCGCCCCGTTTACCGAGAAGGGTTTAACTAAATAATCAAGGAAAAAAAAAAAAAGTTGGATGATTTGCGTTTCGCAGCAGATCGGGTTTAAGCCCCTCTAGATTAGATCTTAATGCTGACTTTGGGGGAAAAACGTCTGCTGCAATCTTTAACACTTAGTGACGACCACAAGGACAACAGAAAAATGCAAATTAAAATCCTCTGGAGCTGAAGGCGATCATATGCTACAAAGTCATGCTTGCACTATTTTTACATGGACTCGGAAAAAGAAATTTTCTCAGGGAGGGTATCCAGACCAGAGAAAGAAAATAAAAGAGTAGGCATGCCAAAAACAACTACTGTTAATTTTATTTCTAACATTCTGAGAACTTAAAAGCTTCCGGCACAGCCATATTCACCACACTGCATTTCACTGTGTAACATCCTGGAGCAGAAGCTCCCACCCCAACTCCCAACTGCACATGAGTTGTCTGGTCCAGCCAACAACTAACACATGATCTGCTGTGTTTGCTTATTTTTCCCTAACTTATCAGAAGGCTTTCCCCATCAGAGAACACATCTGAATACAAACATTTGTTAAAAACTGAAATTTCACAACTCCATTCAACCTTTCCCAAATTTAGAATGCTTTAACATAATTGAATGTATTTACCTGGAAGTCATACAAGGCAACAATGTTTTCATGTTTCAATTCCTAGAAAAAGTAAAAAAAAAACAACATAAGCTAGGAGCAACAAAGGGCATATAGAACAAAGACTGAAGAAAATAAGTTAGTCTTCCTTTACCTTAAGAATTTTTATTTCCTTGCCCAGCAGTGTTTGTGATTTTGCAAGGTTCTTCTTGTTAATACATTTCACAGCTACTTCCAGCTCAGGTTTCTGAAATAGTACATAAGTAGTACAAACAAATGTAAATTTCACCATTCATTCACATTAGGATAAGCAGCCTCTTTAACAGATTACAAATACGACTGAAAGAAGTGTCTTGCAGCACCGGTAAAGGCCTCTCACTTCACATCCTAATGCCTTCCCCTTACTTGTTCAGACTTGCCCTTTCCTGAATTATGCTTGTCAGCCCAAGGAGAAAAGCCCAAGGTTTAGGTTTTTGTTACTACTTTATACAATGATTATCCTCTTATTTAATCACTAGAAATAAATGCACTGTGGGAGCCATGGCTTATCCCAAGCACTAATGATGGAAAATCCACTGCCGGATTGGTTTCCTTTTATTTACCAGTAAGAGATTTCTCCTCCTCCTGGAAAAATTAAGTGGAGAAGGAGAAGACTTCACAGACACGCACACTAAAAAAAAAATAAAAAAAATTCCCAAACAAACTAAAGAGCTCCTTTCATAGATAGTACGTGGGGGTTTTTTTTCTCCCTTGTTTTGGAGGAGGGGACGGGTTTTGGGTGGATCTGTGGGCACCCACAGGCTGCTGACAGCCTCCCAGCCCCAAGGTGAAGCCACCTGCCCGGCTCCTGCCGGGACACACGCCTGCTTGGAATAAACTCCAAGGAGAACAACAATAAATAACAATAAACACGCCGAGCCCGAGGTGATGCCCAGGCTGGCAAGAGCCGGCGGGGATGCGGTGACCAGGGCGCGCTGCCCCCAGCTCGGCCCAGACCAGGAAATAAATAAATAAATAAATGAAAAGCAGAAGCGGGTGGGGGGGAGGGACGGCAATAAAAAAAGCAGAGATTCTCACCTCTTTGTGCCTGCCTTTGAAGACGACGGCGAAGGCTCCGTGCCCGATCAGGTCCTTCCTGCTGAACTCAAACTTTCCCACCGTCTCCATGGCGCTGCGCCGGGGGGTCCCGGGGGCCGGCGGCGAGGCTGCGGCCGGGACGGCTTCAGAGCTGCAAAGGGACGGGCAGGAGGATGGCGGTGGTGAAGG
>VZTB01000708.1:890909-994678 GCA_013397245.1 Thryothorus ludovicianus | reverse complement strand
GCACCTGAGGCGGAGCGGCCGGGCCCGGCACATTTAAAGGCGCCGCCTGCCGCCCGCCTGAGTCAGCGCCGCCGGCCGCGGCCGGGCCGGGAGCGCTCCTGCCGGCCGCCCGCACGGGCCTGCGGGAGGTCACACCATCATGGGGTGTCGTGAGTGGGAAGGGACACACAGCGATGTAGGAGTGCGGCTCCTGGCCCTGCACAGCCCCGAGAATCCCACCACGTGCCTGAGAGCGTTGTCCAAATGCTTCGTGAGCTCTGTCAGGCTCGGTTGTCACCAGTTCTCCAGGCACCCAGTTCCTGTGTCCAGCCAACTTCTAACAAAGAACCTTTTCCCGATATCCATCCTGAACCTCCCTGACACAGCTCCAGGCCATCCCCTGGGGTTCTGTCACTGTCACCGCAGAGCAGTCCCTGCCCTTTCACTTCCCTTCACAACCCCCAAGCTGTACACCAAAATAAGCTCTCCTATCCATCTCCTCCGGGCCGAACAGACCAAGTGATGCTTCAAACAATTGAACAAATGGCTCTGGTTGGGTGAAGCTCACCCCAGGAGCTGTCAGGTGTCCGGCTGGACCTGGTCGCAGCATGCCCAGCCCCCCTTTCTGTCCCCAGCATAGCCCACCTCCTCTTCCACAGGCTCCAGCCCCTCTGCAGCCGCTGCTGTGCCCGGGCACCGCGGCTCCTCCGCGGGGAGCCCGCCGGGCCTCCCGAGCTGCCGGAAGGTGCCTCCATGGAGCTCCCGTCTGAGGGACTCTTCTCAATGTCCTGCTCCAGAGCTCGGCATGCAATCACTGTTGCGATGAGAAACCTTTCCCGGCCCGAGCCCGGTGCGTGGTTTGGCCATCCCCAGTCTCTCGCTGTGCAGTGACCCACGAGCTCTGCCCTGTGGGCTCGCAGCTCAGTCCCTCTGTGGTGAGAACCTCTCACGCCCAAATCCACCAGCCCTGGCGGCATCCGCACCACTTGCGCACCGGCTCCTGTTTGTACACTTACCAGAACGTCACATTCCGGCCGAACAGAGAAAACAGGGAAAACAACGCGCCCCGTGGGCAGCGCCGCTGCTCGCACGCTCCGCCTGAAGTTTGCTTTTTACCCAACGGCGCGGGATCGACCCGTGCGTGGAGCTGTGCCAGCGCTGCAATTCCAAACACACGCTGCCCGGGGATGCTCCGCGGACACACGGTGCTCGCTCGGTGCCGTGACGCTGGCTGGCCGCAGTTGTCACCATTCTCGGCACAAGTTGGGCACAAGCAGCACTTCACCGCGTCAGGACGCGTTATCTGCACAGAGGCTGACTGATACGATATCTGGCCCGCAGTCTGTTGTCCTTGGTTAGATAACTGGTGTTCAGGTGCCTTCCTCCGCTTAGAATTTTAGTGGGGAAATGACGCTGTGTACTAAATGCCAGTATAAAAGTGGCAGTGCCTGGTAGTGATTGGCGTGTCAAATTCCAGCAGTTTGGTGCTTGTTGGGAACTGTGGAAGTGACGAGGGTATTTTTCAGTGGGAATCTGAAAAGTGCCTCTGTTGAAGTAGCCTTTAAGCCAAAGCAAGACTAGAGCACCTTTGCGATTTCAGCAGAAATGAATTTTAAAACTACTTTTAAAAAACATAACACTATACTTAGCTATTTGTTTTCTTTCACACTTCTTGTGTGAAAGAATGTCATCCACATCTACAATTTCAATGACCATAAGGGGTTAATGTAAAAACCAACGAAGAAACCACTAAAAATGTCAAACATCATCAAACTTGCAAAGAAAAATGGTGCTTGACAAATGACAGACCTGGGAATTCATTTTACCCCTTGTTAAAAGCCACTGTCTCTAATGCAGAAGGTAATAATTGCAAAAGTTTAAGGCAGGAAGTGAAGAAAATGTTTTGAAACGACTTAGATGACTTCTAGGCAGGCAAAATCTTGTATCTGCCTTGGCTGGAAAGCAGCCAGGGCACTCTGGTTAGCAAGTGCACTCTTGCAAGAGCTGTGGTAAAATCTCCAGTGCCCACAGGTGTGCCTGCCTTTCCTTCCCCAGCACAGCAAAGACACACAGTCCTGGGTGAAGGAGGAAGCTGATCTGACTGCTGTTCATTTAGAGGCCAAAATATCACAGTGATGAATGTCCTTTGTTCTGTACTGAGTGTGCTTATTTGTTCCTTCACATGCTGTTTATTGTGAAAAAAAAAAAAGTTAAACATAAGTTAGATTTGACTAAACATGGGTCCTAAGGTAGCTCTTTGCATGCAGCTGTTTACAGAGGCAGGTGGCAAAGTCAACCTCCTCTTTGCTGACATTTTAGTTTTGTTTTAGATAAATTCGTTTTGTTTTTAAGCAGGCTCACTAGGTAGCTTTCTAGTGAGCAAAAGGGACTTGAAGATAGCAGAATAAAAATCTGTACTAGGATCAGGACCATGTAGTACTGGGTGCCATGGGCACATTGGGAATCACACTCACTTTGTTCAGTTTGATATTTGTAGCAATGAAACATCTTTCAATTGTGTGTCTTCAAAAAAAAAATAGGTTGGTGAAAATATTTCAAACTTCTACAGAAATTTAGAAACTTCCCCCAGGACCACTAATAAAATGTAATGCCCCTTGACAGCAAGTATGGTTTTGAGATGTTTGGAGTACATTCTGCAGACATATTTGTTCATTTTGGAACACAGGGGGCTGAAAAGCTTTTTAATTAAATGTAGGATTCTTCAATTTTTTTTTTCTGTGGTTTGCTGATTAAAAGCTTGTGCTGTATCAATTCTTCCCTGATGTCCAGAATTCAGTGAGAGTATGTTTAGGCCAACATCCAACACATGCAAATTCTGTTCTCCTCCCACAGTCTCCCATTTGCTAATCATGAAAGCACTGCTGCCAGCACGTATTCAACTACTTCCTCAGATGGAGGCATTAATCTTTGAGGGGACAGAGTAGAGAGTTCAATTTACTAATGCAAAACATCAGTGGAGGAAGATCTGCTGCTGAGATTTACAATGGGTGGAGAATAATATAAGCATACAATACACCCACTGTGGGAAGCCTTGGAATATTGTCTTGAAACTCTCTTTTTAATTTAATGCAACTTTATTCTTTTTTGTAATTTAAATGCAAAGGAAAGCGATGGTCAAGTGATATCCTGATGACTCAAGTAATGCTCTTTTCCAATACCATGTTTTAATCAGGAGTCATAAATATGGCTGTTTCTACCTCCTGTAATCCAAGAGTGCCATCCTCACCTCTTGGCTGCAGAGGAACCTGTAATTATCTCTGAGCTGGGGAATTGTTTAAAGCTACAGAAGTGTGAGGGAATTATGTAAGCAAACTCAGAGTATAGATTTAAAATAAAGACTTCCATTAGGAAATTTCCATCTTTTTGTGATGCCTTTCTAGGCAGTTCCTGCTTCTTAATACAAGCATCTGTGTGCAGCCATCTTTCCCAAGATCTAATTTTTGCTTTTCTAGTTCAGCAGCTGCAGCCCCATGTTCCCCACAGTGCCCAGTGAGAGATCAGAAGGCTCCCAGCAGCCACCCATGAAGCTGAACCACTGTGTCTGAAAGGCGTGGGGGAATCCTTGCCCAGATCCAATCACAAAGAACAAGTTCTTTCCCTTGCTGTGTATCTCTGCTTTGAAATCAAAGTTCTGCTCGATGCAGAGGGAATCTCCAAGGCCTTCCTGTGTAATCTTTTCATTATAGCAGCTGCCCCAGGGACACAAGCACGAAGGGCCAGGACAGCAAATCAATATTTCTGGAGGAAGTGCTGGATTATGAGGCTTGGGCACATGAGCAAGATGTGATTGAACATGTTACTGCACAGGGGCTGAGCCTTGTAATTGGTCCCTCATCTCCTCTTTGTGTGAAATGAGCACTGAAGCCTGAAGATGAGCTTCAACATGTGCTGTGGCTCAGTTGTAGGTGTGCTGCTGCTGGGTAATTATTTTCTCCACAGAAATGTGTGCTTGAAACTTATTCTGGATACTTCACAGTCAAAGAAGATGGACAGAGTAGCACAGGAGGAAAGATCAGAGTTTGAGTTTCAGAGTACATGTGGATGAAAAGCAGGCTCTGTATTCGTGTGGATTCAAAATCTGATGCAAATTCAGACATGTTAGGGCAGTTACACATCCGCTTCCCCCAAACATCCTAATGGCTGAGCATAATCACCAGTATCTGGGCAGAGCCAACACTAACCTGAAAGCTGGAACTTTTGCCAGATTCATCAGGAAGGAGTGAAGGTACTGAATATGCAGTGCTTGGCTGAAGATCAGTTTGGTGGAAGAAATATGTGGAAGGTCTACAAATATCTGTAAATCATAAAAGTAAATATTAGCCTGGCATTAATGAATAGAAGGGAAGAAGGGAAGCTACAGGCTGAATTTAATGGAAAATTAAAATTATGTTGTTTAATCATACTGGTTTCTGATGTCTGCTAGTAGGCTGGATTCTGACTCAGTTACAGTAAGGATAAGACAGAGATTACAGTACAATTGCACCAAATTCACCAGGATGAGTTTTGAACACTGCCTTGATGTGTTGCATTCCTACAGAGGCTGAAGGAGTAGATTAATTTGGGGCTCTGAAAACCTCTGCAGATTTACAGCAGCAGTATAAGTTGTGTCAAGAGTATTTGTTCATACCTCATCAGAGACCTGCAGAAACATCATTCCAGCTCTGGTAAAATGCTTTTGTCTTAGGAAAGGAGTGATCCTCCACTCACAACATCAGCTCTTGATCTGTGAAATGAGACACTGAATTAAGTGATGAAGTCTGCAATCTGCTCCCTAACTTTCACAGCCAATTCCTTGAATCACACACAGAGCAGAGTTTAAAACATTTAGGTGACATTCAAACATGGGTTAACACTGGTGGGAGGTCTGAATATTTGAAGTATTAGAGCACTGAGGTTATTCAAATAACTGCTGGAGCAGTATGGCACTTAGCATCACACACAGGAGAGGGAGTCTCTTTCCCTGCACTTCTATAGTCCTGTCATATTGCATGCTGGATTTATTTATGCTGTGAGCCACTTTATTGATTAACAGTGCTGAGAGATTTAACTAGCCACTGAATTATCCTGGCAGGCCAGGTCTGAGATGTTTTATTGCCCCCCTCCCTTCACATACACACCAGCTTACTGAACAGACATTGTGAATTATTGAAGGCAGAATTTTCATGTACTCAGCAAGGTGCTCTGGCAAGGGCCTTGCTGGGTTCCCATGGCATTTTAATATCAAATGCATTTCAGCTACTGGCAGAGGGCTTTGGGCACTAGAGGCTGTGCTCAGTGTTCAAATCTGTTAGTGCTCACATCAAGGATCATTACCTAACCTGCCTGTCAAGCAGCTGATTATATTAAAATGGAGTTTGCCAATAAATAAGAGTCTGCAAATCCACCCAGAGCAGTCTGTTTTCAGGCTAATTGGAAGCTATTTTTTGCCAGAACAAGTACTGCTTGTCCATAAATCAGTAGGTTTCATCATGCAGTTCCTTACAAGATGTTGTCTCTGTCCTGGTTGGGAACAGACCCCCTCTCACCACCCTCAGCTTCCCTCCACAGCCACACACACACTTTGGTATGTGCCATCCATGGGGTCCCTCGTGTCAGTCCTGGGGAAGGCAAGGTTTGTTCAGGGAGGGATATGAGCCTCACTTAACCTGTGCTCTGGGATCCCCTCCAATGTCCACTCAAGGATCCTCTGCAGCAGCTCCAACACGCTCCAGCACCAGCCCTTGCTTTGGTGGCCTCTGCATGATGAGTACAGGGGAAGCCTTCAGGGTTAAGGACCATCTGTTTTCTCTAGGAGAGAGCTGGATTTCATGGTCAGAAAGAATCCTTTAGCCCAATAAAGTCTTTCCAAAGCAATCCAGGTGGACAGTGAATTCACATTTGTCGCCTTTGGAATCTCTGTCCTTCCCAAAAGCAGCCTTGAGACAAAAATCACCAATGAAATCTACAATATTATAAGATTGCAGTGACTTCCAAGGGAAACCTGTATCTGTCCTGTTATGAATCAGAGGCCTGGTTGCTTTTCCTTCTCTAAGAGGAGGAAAGAGCAGGTTTAACCCCCTTTCACTGCTGGTTTATGGCAAAGAGCCACAGAAGAATGCAGGCTTATAGAACAGTCATTTCTTCCTCTCTGTCATGAACCTGGGAGGTCAAGGACATTCACCAGTTTAAAAATAGGGTTCTCAGGCATTTTCTTTGCAGCTGGGCTGTATCTGGGTTTTGGTGCATCTGCACTGCTGGAGAAGGGAGGCACAGCCAGGAGTGCTTTGCTCTTGGGACCAGCTCATTTGGGATTCCTAACTGCTTCCAGCAAGCTCCCAGCTTTGCCTTGGGAAAGGATTGTTAATAAACTTTCCTCTTTATGACTAACTGGCTCGGGGGTGTCTCTGTTTTCAAGCAGACCAGTAGCACATACAATTTTAAGCAGGCATTGTTCCAGCCAGGGCCTTACTCATGCAGTGTAAAGCCTGGGCAGAAATGATAGCTCCCTTTATTTACAGATGTGTAAATAACAGCCAGGGTTGGCCACAGAAGATAGGACGAGGCATAAGAAACTTCACCAGTCATGAAGGAGCTCTCTCCCCCTGCTGATGGGTTCAGGAGGGGAGCAGGCTGCCCAGGTCACTGCTAGAGCTCCCCTGGGACAAGTTGGGCAAACATCTGGCCAAAGTGACACAGTCAAGGACAAACAGTGTCCTTGGATAAGCAAATTCTGTCATGCCCAGACAAATCTGTGGTTTGTTTTCAGTGTTTTGGTTTTGGGCTGCAAGTTTCCCTAAAAGCTCAGGATGAGGAGTTACTCCAAAAACAGGCCTTGAAAGTTATCATGCCAATACCACTCCTATGGATACACAGAAAGATCACTTGAACAAAGCAAAACTCAGGCTCTTCCTCTGGACCTGTTATCAGTTTTCTTAATTGACAAGGACAAGCTGCTCACAGGATCATGAAAGGCAGCACAGAAGCTCCCTGCAGCGAGGCTGGGCACTGCTGGGTGCAGCAGCTGGAATCTGTCCCTGTGTTACAGCAGTCCAAAGCAATGATTCCTTGTCTTTGTGTATTTCTAGGAAACTGGAGAGACCATTGTCCCACATGAAAGCCTGCAGCAATTAGTGGCATGCAAGGAAAGCTCTCAGTGGAGCATGAGAAAGATTTCTTTTGTGTTTAGTGCTTTCAAACATATTTTTTAAAAATTAAAATAATATATATTAAAAAAACAACTGCTCTGCTAAGATATCATACCTGTCCTTATCTATAGTCCAGCACTTATAACCCCACAGCAAAGGAAGACCTAAGGGCAAGGTGGTAAAGTATTTGTAATCTGATACTTCTTTTTTTCTTTTTTTTTGATGCACACCTGAGCTCTCTGGTCCACGAATTCAGAGAAATTTCCCAGAAATGCAGTTTAGATGAAGCATTTGCCTGGGACTGAAGGTCTCTAACTGTTGAGTTCTTGCCTGACAAATTAGAGATGCATTTCTGAGAAGTATTTAGGCATTTCAGTCCCCTAGACTGCTATCTCCCCCTTTCTCTTATCTGTGTAAATCACAAGGCCTTAAAAGACCTAATTTCTCATCATTATTTCTGTACTACTTTGGTTTTTGTAGCAACTAATGCAGTAATGGTTATGCCTAATTAAAGATCAGAAATATACAAAGCTCAGCATTTGTCATTTGTCATTTGTCATTTGTCATTTGTCAAATGCAATAAGACACCATCACTAATAAAAGCAAATATCTGAATAAAAGCAAGAGAAAAAAGGCTGACCCTGTTTTTATTTTAATTCTCTGTCCGTCACCAGTGCTCT
Organism: Thryothorus ludovicianus; assembly: GCA_013397245.1. NCBI lineage: Eukaryota > Metazoa > Chordata > Aves > Passeriformes > Certhiidae > Thryothorus > Thryothorus ludovicianus. The sequence continues at coordinate 986,874 of VZTB01000708.1, read as the reverse complement.
CCCCAGAGCTGGGTACAAGTCATGAGAATTGTTCTGCTAATAAGCCAGGCTAACAGCAATATTTCCCAGCAGAGAGTTTTGGGTTTTTTGATGCTCTGCAGTGCTGCAGGATGCATTTGTGGTGCCAATCCAAGCATTGGGAAGGCACTTGCCCGGGCAGTACCAAGATCATCCAGGGCTGTGATGTCTGTGGTACTTTCCCATGAGTCATGAATTCATAGTCAAATATTCCATGACTCATGGATTAACCTAACAAAACCCAGAGGGAAGAAAATTTATTGGGTTATTGGTTGACAAGAGCCTTTTAAAATTAACATGGCTTAATAAGCAGGATACCAGCATCCTCTGACCCGTGAGAAACTTGTCAGGAAGAGTTTTATGCCCTCACATATTACCAAGGGACCTCAGCTGGGGCTGTGTAATTAGGATGGGACACTTTCTGCAGCTTCAAGGCCTGAATAGAAACATTAGCATAATCTGGTTACAGAAAGCAGAACCACATGCAACAAGCTATTAATACCACTTGTATTTAATTGCAGTTCCCTTCCATTCTAGTGCAGATAAACAAAATCAGACAAATACATGGAAGCCAGAATGGAGCCATAAATGAACCACAAGATAAAATATGGTAAACAAGGTTATCTGTCTCCTCGAAAAAGGTTATGAACTTGCTTAACACTATAAAAAGAATAGTCTGACCCCATGGACAGGGCATGGAAGAGAGGGTTTAAACACACATTTCCAAAGTCCTGGGTGCATTTGTGCTCCCTGCTTTGCAATGAATTCCCTGGGAAGCTCTGGGCACTTCTTCATTAGCAACAACATAATGAGAATTAAGTCATGCACAGGCTTCTCTAACCCCTCTACACCTCTGTACCTCTGTAAAATAAGCTGAGTTGAATTGCAGGGTAGAGAGGATGAAATACAATAAATATTGTGGGGCCAGTGATCAACAGCAGTAACAGAGGCCATAGGAAAGCCTGGGATCATGCTAGTCAAAGGTATAAATATCTGAGGAACACAATGGAACTGGTATTGGAAAGTCCACTGTGGACTTAGAAGAGATGGAAAATGCCCCATAATTTTAATTTGGCATTCAGTCTCAGCCTGACCCTTCCCATATTCAGGACCCTAAAGGCCTGTTTGAGTTCTCTTGTGTAGAGCTAACATTACAGACCTAACCCTGGGGAACAATGTAGTACATTTTCCATTCAAAGCATAGCAGTTAGTTTGGTTTAAATAAAATATTGTATCATTTTATCAATACTGATTGTATGTTCAAAATTTTCTCCTTCAGAATCTATATATGATGGATAAAGAGGGAAAACCAAAAAGCAAAATAATAAAGTTTAAAGGGCAGCTAGGGGAAGCAGAGGAACACTGGAACTATTTGTTTTAAGAAAATTTGTTTATTTATAGTGATATTATCCTGTGGTTCACAAGACTAGGCTTTGAGCTTGGCACAACTTGCTTTAGATTTCAGGTTTTACGTTGAGAATCAGATTTTTCTGTCAATAATTTTAATCTTTTAAGCTAATGTAATATCTTTTGTTAAAAACTCCAAGTGCTTCATCATCCTCAGGCTGTGTGTTTTCAGACCATACCAATTTACTGTAGCACCCATATAGGAGCTTGGGGCCTCCCTCATCCAGATGAAACAATTCTAATTACACTGACTTGAGCCAGCAGACATGCTTAGGAGGAGAATCAACTGGAAAGACGTGTAATCATTGTGACATCAATTTAATGTGTCATGGGACATGGAATTGAGGCCATGATAAAGAAGAAATCTGCTGATACCTGTTGTGTAAGGCACAGAAGAGCTGTCCCTCTGTCCCCTGTGACTCTGACACAGAAAAAGCCATTGGACATGGGTAGGAGCAGCCATAGCAAGGTGCACACTCATTCCCTGTCACACCTGCATGTTCATTTGGATCATCTCAGGTGAGGGAGAGCTGGAGGAACAGCCCTTTGGAGATGGGAGGTTTAGTTTTTTCTGACTGTGAGCTTCAGAGGAATGGTCTCCATATTTAAATAGGATGCCCCAATAGCACTAAAAGGAATACATAGAAAAAGAAAATATACCAGAAACAATGGAAACACAAACATTTGCAGGCACTGCAAGTCAGCTCTGTCACTGAGGATGAGAACTGCCACCCACAGACCCACCCACGTGGAGCCAGCCTGCCTCATTTGATCAGAGAAATTCTTGTGGTTGGATTCCTTTAGAAAGACTATTCACAAATGTGTCCTGGAGCAAATGATACCATTTTAACAACAGAAGCGTGCTCTTATCTGAATCACAGAGGGTCTGCTGTTACACAGCAAATCAAGTGTCCCCCATGTCATTATCTGGCCAGTTCCCCATGACCCAGGAGGCACAGCTGGATCACCAGGAAATGTCCTGCCAGCAGCTTGGCATGGCCCATGTGAGGGCATCACTGCATCCCCAGCACGAGTCACTGAGCATCCCAGCTCCTGAGCAGCACACCTCACCCCAGATTTGGGCTGGTCACCCTTTGCTTCTCTGCAAAGCCCTCCCAGCTGTGCAGAACAGACCTGCCAGTGTCAGGCTGTTTCCACACAAATGCCTCCTCACTGGGTGGCAAGTGGGAATGAAGAGCCACTGGGCTGGTGGATAAGGCTGCCAGAATCCCTGCCTGATGGCTTATCAGATGAGAGGGATGGGGACATGAAAAGTTTCAGGGGAACATAAGTAATGAAAATGTGTTTCAGATTCAAAATGAACAATGATTTAAGGCAGTGTTAAACCTACTCTGTAACTACATAAAGTGACCAGCTTATACATTGCTGGCTTACGTACCATCTGCTTCTTTTTCTCCTGTTATCAAAAACAAAAAAAAAATCAAGAATCAAGGCCTCTTTGTTGTTTACCCTCTAGTTTCATTAAAGAATACCCCTTATCATGCACTTGGCTGTAACAGGTTTGCTGTGTACATGTATTTTCCAGAAAATTTCCAACAGAATTCCTTGTACTGATTGCCAGAACTGTTATCAATCAACTGGTTTTAAATAGTGATGCACACATAGCCTTGACAAAGGGTTTGAGACCTATATTTCATTGATTTTGAAAAATAAATATGTTTAGCAAAATTCTCTCCTTGTACCCTTGACCTCTCCCAGCTGCCAGTAATGAAGACTCAAGGGCAGTAGAGGATTTATCCCTCTGCTACCCCATCCTCCAAGGTGTCAGTCAGTGAAGGTTGGGGTCAGGCTGTGGTAATAAATTGAATTTAGGCAGTTGTAATGTGGACAATATAGATTCTATCTGCCTTCTACTCTCTGCCTACATCTACATACTTTATTGCAGCCCAGGCAGGTGTAACTGTCAAGTGCCAGCCCAGAAGCAAAACAGGACAGAGAATTTAGTGAAACAGGCTACTGGGAGATTCCTCAGCTCTTGTGTGATCTCAGAAGTGACTGAAGAAGGAAGGAGCTTAAAGAATCTACCAAAATGGATCCTTCTTGGAAACAGCAGCTGAAGCAGACCCAAATAGTGCTTCTTTTCTCTGCTGTGTGTAATGAATAAGATAAAAAGCCAGAAAGATTTCTGACATTATTTTTTTCTGATATTAGTTTTCTTTTTCTGACACTCCTGTCACTTTTGTTAGCTTTTCAGTTGCCCAAAGTAGATGTGATTTAACTTGATGTTATAATATTAGTACTGTCTGCTGTGTAAAATGAAACACTAAAGATATCATCCAAAGTACAGTACTAAGAGAAGGTAATTATAGGGAGTATTTATATTTGAAGAGTCAATCCTTAAGGTTTCAGGGCTAATGAATTCCTGATAAGAAATTTCTGGGTGAGAAAACTCATGGTGGCACTAGCAGGGAACACCAAATTTACTTAAGAAAGCAAATTGAATTTGTGTGGCATGTTGGTATGTGAAATCCCACAAGGCTGGATTATGCCTTTCTTTCCTTTATCCCAGGTTTTGAACAGGCCCAGTGACACCAGACCAGCTTGTGTCCTGAGCTAGCTCACACCTGGGGCTGTCTCACCATTCTCCTTCTGGATTTACCAAGCACTGAAGACCAGCAGCTTCCTAGAAGCAGAGATCTGAAGTTCAGGAATTAATTTGTTAGCAAACACCTTCGTCACCTTGGTCAGCTCAGGCAAAAAGAGGTTCAGTCCAATGGAAACTCAGTCCTCTAATGGCTTTTAGCTTGGAACTTTGCAGAGGAAGGCAGCTCTGAAATATTTGTGTGCAGACTGACAGCTTGTGTCCCAGGCACTGGGACAGAAATCACCAGCAGAGCTCCCAGAGTTCAGAGTGAAAACACTGTTCTGCATGAAATTGCACACAGAGACCAGGCACTGGAAAGTCTGATGATTTTTCTCAGGTTGTTTTTGTGGTTGGTTTGTTTGTGGGTTTTTGTTTTGGTTTTTGGTGGGTTTTTTTTTAAAGGCCATATTTCAATCACACTCATTTTCCCTCAAGTTAAAACCCAACTGTTAATTGTAGGTGTTTCATCTTGGTGAGGCTGTGAAGCTGGAGCCAGTACAGTGGAAATCCCACACAGCACACAAAGACTCTGCTGCAGTCTGTCATTTATCGCCTGAATGGAAAGAGTAACAGCCCAACACAAATATTTGGACTTCTCTTTGTTCCTAGCAGGGCTCTTGAAGCACACACACGAGCAGATTGCGTTTGGTTTTGTGAGGATGGGAGAAGTAGAAGTGAGACAGAGCTGGGTATGAGCCAAATCCAGCAGATAAGAGAGGCAGAGGCTGCTCCCAGGGCTGTGCCCAGGTGTGCAGGGCTGGAGCACAGCACAAGCAGATTTATCACAGCAGGATGAGTGGATTCCTGGAGCCTTATCAGGGTGTACATCAAGGATGGTTGTTGATTGTGAAGAACAGCACAGGGCAGAATCTCCCACGGATAAATCCTCTGTCTGTGGGGCTATGAGCAGAACTGAACCAACCATCAAAAGATATCAATCTGTTGCTCCAGATCTGAGCAAAAATCCAGACCTGGACCTTCTCAAAACTGCCCCAGACTTGTTACATCTCACTCGACCAGAGCAAACCTTTAACCAGATAAACAACACCTTCAGAACAACAGCATTTTTCTGTCCTTATTTCAGAACAAGGGTAGGACCACTGGAAATCTCAACAAATCTTACTGCACAACTACAATGTCCTACCATTTTCACATCTCTGCAAGTCCAAACACATAGCTGTGGTAGGGCCAGCTTGTCCTTGGGAGCAGTTACAGTCACCTTGGGTTTGGTGCTCTGGAAACTCATGCAAGGTGTTGCCCCACCCTCAAAAAGCACAGGAGCAGGAGATCAGAGCCCTGCACCGCCCGCAGAGCAGGAGGCCGTGAGCAGACCTGGTTTCACTGATAACACCAGCACAATTTACACAGCCCGTGGAAAAACAAACGGTCTGTTGGTTGATATGCCTGATTCCTTGGCTCATGGCCCAAGGAGGGAAGCTTGGAAGCACTGGGGAAAGGATTCAGAAGACAGGCTTTGAGTCAAACACCCACCACAGAGGTTTGGGATCAGAGACCTGTGCTTGCACCAGGACTGAGCTGAGGAGCTCCTGCGAAGACACTGTCTCCCCAGCTGGCTCCTGCTCCATTTTTCCCTGCTGGATTTCACCAGCAATCACAAAGAGCTGCTTTTTTCCAGTTTGGAATATGAGTCCCCAGTGACATAACTTGTAATCCTTATAAAAGGCAAGATTAGAATTAACTTCTAATATTTCTCCTACTGTTCACCCTGCCCTAATCCAGCATGGTTTGCCAAATACTAAACAATATTAACTACTGCTTTTAGGCCTTTCTTCTGACGTTAAAAAAAATTGAATCTGCTCTGCAATCATGGCTTCAAGGAGTAAGAAGTGAAGGAAAAAGTCCAGTAGCAAAACTCTTGCTGCTCTGTGCATAGAAATGAGCTCAACCAGACACAGCAGCTACACAAACTGTTCTTCAGTGCTGAGATCACCCAAAATATCTGTCTTCAGAAGTTCAGTGCTGGGTTGGGTATTCCTGATCCGTGTTAGAATTATTCCTTAACATTTACCATAGCTCTTCACATCCCTCTGTGCCAGTGTGCCTCAGAGCTGGGTTCAGGCAAGGTGACTGCAGGCAGGGAACAACAATGCAGCACTTTCCCTCTGCAATCTGCCACTCGGGTACAGCCCTGCAGCTCCCCTGGGCACACCTGCCCAGCCCAGCCCAAACAAACCTGAGATAGTGTGGGCAGGAACAGTCTCAGCTCTGCCTGTCAGTGCAGCCTGCTGGCAGCTCTTTGCTTGTTCACCCGTAGAGGCACAGACAAGCAAGTGGGGAGCAGAGTAGAAGTAAAACTCAATGCTTTTGTTTGCAAGGCTCAGGATAGCATTAGAGCCCTTCCCATGCTTTGGGAGCAAAGCAGGGATACTTCTTCAGAGCTGGTAAAGCAGCTCCTTCAGGTGTTGGTCAAGACTGTTTCTCTTGGCAGCCTCCTGTAAGGACCAAAGAAAACAGGAATTGCTGAAGGATCAGCATCTCTTGACAAGCACTTCCCAAGTCAGCCTGTACCAGTCTTCAGATACTCATGGAAGGAGAGACATTGCCTGAATGGCTTTGCCCAGGATCTGAAGAGGTGCCAGCTCACACAACTGCAGCCACCTCAGGCTCTGGTAAGAGAGGGCAAAGCACAATGCTCTGCACTTATGGAAATGTGAAGGGAAGGACACCTGCACCAGCTCCCAGCAGGGTGGACAACGGCAAATAAATAGACAGATGGCCTTTGGCAGCGTGGAAAGGAGCATTTCACTTTTCTAATGAAACAGCTCCTGCTGTGGGCAGTGGAGCAGCACTGGGACCATCCCCCCCACACCAAACAGTGACACCAGTTCTGCTGCAGATCTCAGCAGGGCAGTGACAGATGAGTTGCTGTGACAGAGCCCAAGTTCTTCCATCACGTCACTGCTACCTTGTGTGACCCAGGGGGTAGGAATAACAGCCAGGCTCCACTACATCATCCTGCCAGAATGAAACTATTTAGAGACAGGTTCCAAGGGCAGCCATGAGCTTGCTTCCCTGGCAGGTTCACTAGGCAAAGAGCTTTGAGAGGTAGGGCCCCCAAAGGAGGTGAAGGCCAGTAGGGACATGACTTCCTTCATTCCTATAAGTGCAAGAGGTGCCAAATGTTTGGAATGTGCTTTGTAGAGCAGGATTAGCATGGGCCCTGCAAAGCTCTACTCGCCCGAGCACAGATTTTGCTTAGAGGGTTTCTAATCTCACTTGTTTATCCTGGTTGTGCATGATAATGAAAGCGTTCCAGAGCCAAGAGAGATGAAGGAAGTGCATTCCTGATGAGCTGCTCCCTCTCTTCCAGTAGAGGACTCAATAGCCTACACAAGGCTTTTTTTTTTTTTTTGTGAGGGTTGGGGAAAGGATTAGGCTTGGGAGAGTCTAAGAGCTGAGAGCTCCAGGAGCAGTGGCACTGGGAAGGCAATGCCAAGGCCACCCGGGCAGGGACCCAGCATTGCTGCTCCTGCATCTTTCTGATCTGAACCACCACTGGTGATGGGCTTAGTCTGAGCACAGTCCCTGGGCTGAGGGGAGGCTGCTGTGAGCGTTTGCTTGAGCAGTCCAGGGAACATAGCTGGGAATTCCAGGCAATGGCCAAATCAATGCCTTAGGTCTGTTTAATTTGTGCCTGTGAGATCTGGGATTTGGGCTAGAAAGGTGTTATTGGGAGCAAAGGATGGAGTAAATCTGCTCTCTGTGCAGTGAAGGTCTGAGGAGCAGGGATAGGGAATATGTATAAACTATATGAATATTTCCAAACTGTGGGGGAGCAGTGATATCCATGTTGTCCTACTGAACTGCTTTGGTTATGGGTCAGAGAGAAAGAAGGTGAATTACTTTTTACTTTCTTGCCATTTTTTCCAGAGGTGGGACATCATCTTGCCCCTCCCCAGAGCATTCCAGGCACACGGGAGTAGCTCAGTGCCGGCCCAGTTCCCTGAGAGATAACAACATTTGAGAGGTTTAAGTGCTACTAACAACTCTATTGTCTCTTGATTGCAAAAATTCAGTCCTACAGACCCAGACTGATGAGACAAAAAAAGGAATTTCTACATACAATTTTATCCAAAGAAACAGTTTCAGCTTCCTTGCTTTCAGAGCCCAGCTCCTGCCTGCAGTTTCTTGTTCCTATGCAACCATGGGTGAGCCATCCTACGTGTGGTGGTTTGCAGTTTCTGAGCACGGCCGTCCCCTGCACACGCTGCACATGGGCTCGTTTCTGGTTTGCAGTAGCGCTGTAAGGCACCAGGCGACACCAGCGAGTCATTTATGTCACTGCTCAGACACTCAGATCCCTCCCACAACATTGAATACAGCCAAGATTCCTCCCAGACAAAAGCTGCCAGGACAGAGAGGGCTTGAGGGACTTTACCTCCCCAGGGCAGCCTGTCACCTGCACCTGAAGCACTGGGGCGACGTGTTTGCCTTCCTCTGGAAAAGAGCTGTCGTTCTCCTTCTGGATCCCACTGCTGGAATTGCCATTCCACCTCCAAAATTGCATGTATGCAAGGATTGCTCCCACAAGAGACTTGGTGCTGGGGAACAGGTAGAAGTGCCCTGAAATAGAGGGGAACCCTCTGATTTAAACCCTTAAAATGATGAAAAAGGGTGAGTTTCCTTCAATTTAACCCGTTAAAATGAGGGAGGAGGACAGGGCTACCTTCCTAAATCAACCCTCACGCTGTCACATACAGTGCAGTAAACGTGCTTCCTCAATACCTCATTATCTTCTGGACACAACTGTACTGTCAGCATGTATTCTTTATCATTCTTCTAAGTGATAACAGGTTTTAGTTTCTCCAGCAAAAGTAAAGTATAGAACTTGTGCCAATGACCCCATGGCCTTGAACTCTGAAGCAGAAGTGCTTGTAAAACAATAAACATCTACTCCCCCTTTCAGAAAAACGTGACTATTAATGTGAAGGGATTGCAGTGACTATCTCTCTCCTTCTATCTATTCCTCGATTGGAGATGACCTCTGAAATGGAGCATTTCATTCAATTTGTCTTGCTTCAGTAATTTACAACAAACCTTTGGACAGCAAGAATCTTGTTTATTTCTGGACACCTGTTTCTATTAAAGGCTTTTCCCAGACTAGCACGAAGACTACCACAATAAGCCATCCTGAATCACCTGGACAAAATATGAAATTCATTGGCTTAGATGTTTCTTTCTTCATTCTCTCCAACCTCGCTGCTCTTTGGAATGCAGGTGAGTGATTTTCAAACATTTTTTTTTTTTGCTTTTAACTGCAAACCTTTTTGACTTGTCTACTTCAGAATATAGACCTTGGTAAGAAATTGCTGATACCATCTTTACAAGCTAAAGTAAAGGCACACAGGCCAGCTTTTACCTGCATGGTGTCATTTTCAGTCCCTTCCTCTATAATTTCCAGCAGGTCAGTGAATCTCTTCTGTAAACAAACAGACAATCTGAAGAATGCAGTAAATATATTTAAAGACAGAGAAAAACTTTCTAGCTTCCCATATTGAACAAGCATTTTTACTTCCCTTCTTTGCATTTTCCCATGCTTGTTCTTCACCACCCACCTTGATCCCTGCCTTTCTTTTTGCTTGTGCCCTCCCAAATAATCAATCCTCCCTTAGTTACTTTTTCATAATTGGTTCCAATTTTACAAGATCCAAATTTAGAGTTTCTGATACTTATGTCAATCATCTCAGCATTGCATGGTATTCCTGATAAATTTCCCATGCAGTGCTATCCCTGCAAGATTCCACTTCCCAAAAGGTACTCAGTGCTCCCAGCTCTCTGTGCAGCTTGTCCACCTCACTTAACTCCCCCTCAGCTGTTCATGAAATCCAGCTATTCTTGACAATGTTAATGTAATGTCTGTCTTCTCACTGTTTTATTTGGTGAGAATTTTTCCATATGATGGCCAGTAATTACCCACAGTCTGTAAGCCAAGAGCCTTCCCACCTGTCTGTGTACCCAAGGCTCGTAACAACTGCCTTGTTAAAATCAGGCTCAAATGAAATGCACCAAACAAAGACATTTGAGTAGCTCTTAATAAACTGGTGTTGGAGCCCATTTTATTGGTGATGGTAACTTTCCAAGAGCACTGGCCTTCCATTCTTACTCATTCCCATGTAGGGTTGATGGTGGGGGACCCTTGTTCTGGTATGTTTAAGATTTATTCTCAAAAATAAGTGTAATTAGTGTTTTGTCACTGAGGGGCTGCTCTGAAGATTTATCTCTCTACTACATGTAAAAATATCCATGGAATTCATGAAATTATGTTGTTTCTGGGAGATAAGTGTATTTTGCTATTTAAAATGGAGCAACCTTAATATGCAGGTGATTTCAACATTCACCTAAATACATTCCTAAACTGACATAACCAGCCTGTTTTATGTACTTACAGCAGTCATTTGCATGATGTACTTGTGCTTCAGAGAACATCTAGAAGAGTTCAATAACATTCCTGACTCTTTTTTTCTTCCTTTAACAAGGAGCTCAAGACTCTTGTGCAGACAAATGTGGAGAGCTGCTTGGTACCTGTTCTTGCCAGGTGACATGCCAGTCCTTGCGGATATGCTGTCCTGATTACAAAGAATTTTGTCTTCAAATTTCTCCATACTCAGGATCTCTTATGGGAGGCAAAGACTTTTTGATTAGCAACACAGCTTTTAATGCCTCTTCTGTGATAAAATGCAGGTGGGCCATGATTTTATATTCCTCTGCCAAAGGGAGGTAAAACTTTATAATCTCACTCTCCAACAACAGGCAATTACCACAAAACTAAACCAGTCTATATAGGAGTGAAAATTTTGTAAAACTGTTAGAATCCTAAAATGCAGAAAAGTTCTGCTCACCCTCACTCTCAAGGATACCTGTTGACTGTTTTTCTACACAGGATTGTTTCTTTTAGGTTGAGTTATTTTGTGGTACAATCATGACTCTGCTCATTCTTCCCATAACAAATTAAAACAGTGACTTTTTGAAAAGAGTTTCCTTTCAGGGCACTCGATTTCTTTAGCATTTTTCCTTTGTGAGAAAGAAGTATTTAGTTCTTAATCTGAATGATAAAACAGCAAAACAGAAAAGGAGGTAGGACACATTATTTTTCTTGTAAGAGAAAGCTTTGGCTCCTGAATGTGTCAGCCTGAATGTGTCACACTTAGGTGCATGTGGCATGTACAATCCATACAGTACACTGAATTTTGATGACCCTGAAGTTGTGCTATTATTTCCACAGAAGGTTCTGAGTGAGACTTTGGACTCCTTTCCATCAGAGTAGCAGTACCTGAAATGGTTTTCAATTCTTTATTTGGAAAACCTTTGACCAAGGCATTCATTCCATAAAACACAACTGTGTACTTTGAAGTACCTGCAGAGTTACATAATTATAGCCAAGGCAAATTCCAGTGCAGACAAGCAAAGGTTCTATTTCCTGGCAGGCCCCAGCTCCCTCTGATACTTGGAGTAGGTATGCAGTCCCCATATATCAGTTTTGAAGAGTCACAGGTGGAGTTATACCCTAGGACACTGGGCAAGAGCCCTAACAGGAATCAAATGGTTAAATAACAAGCAATGCCTTCTGAGTTAACCTTTGCAACAGAAATTCTAGGAGAGCGTGAAATTACTTTTGTTGTCTTCACAGGACTTACCAGGAATAAAAAAAAATCAGAAATTTGCAATAACTGTGCATCAGGGTCATTGTTAGCCACCCTTTAGTCCTACTAATGCTATAACATTATCTTCCTCTTCCTGTTGCCCCTTTGTTGCCAATTTATCATGTCTCCCTACCCCAGTAATTAAACAGTAAATTGAGGGTTTGTGGATTGCTGTATATCTGTGCAGTTCACAGCAGAATTCACATTGATGTAATGAGCAGATTTTTTCAGTTTATATTCCCTACTACAAGAAAATCAGCCCCAGACTTGAAATGATCCACACATGACACAAGGTTTTTGTTGAAACACTTCCAGAACTTTCCTTCTACTATGGTGACACTGAAAAGTGTTCTCAACATCTACAGGTTCAAGCAGCAAATCATAACCACTGGCTATGTTGACAAGGATGGAAAAGGCCACTGCATCTCCCCGTTGCTTTATGAGACTGGTTTCATCCCTTTTAAAGTTTCTACAAACGATGGGCGAACGTATCCCTACTCTGGAACTTGGTTATCAGGTTATTAAATCTACAGCATTCCTCTTCTTCCTGTATTCTTCCTCTATGCATGCAACATTTTATAAGCCTTTTCCTTTTGATCAGTTTTAATCATCCTCAACAGGCCTCAGAAAAGAAAGTCTTGCTGGCCTCATGTTAATTCATCTTTTGAGAGATGAACTTGCACAGCAATTGAGTAGCAGCAGCAGCATTAAAAAGTCCTGCTTAAAAATGAGGTTGACCAAAACAACTTCATCCCTACTTCTATCCCTTTTTGTCCCTTCTTCAAATTATTGCATTGTGATGTTGCAATCTAAGGACTGCAAATATTAGTAAGGGTTGCATTCTCTCAGCTTCAGATATTCTTTTCATGTCATGCATCCTGTGCTGTGTAAAACATACCCAGGGGAAATACAAAATCCTAAATAATAGAGTAGCACTTTTTCAGGACTGTGCAAAGCCAAAATGTCATTAGTCCTCTTTCTCTGCTCTGCACTGCAGTACATCACAGCAAAGTTTCAGATGAAGAAAAATGCACATTGGTAAATGAGACAAAATGGCAGTACTATGGCACCCCCAACACTGGTGGAAACTTAACTCTCAACTGGACACAGCAGACATTTGCAGCAACCCATGTCAACATAGAAGTCTGGGGATACCATGAAACAGGTAAAGTGACCCTTCTCCTACCTGTGCAAGCATTTGTCACACCCATAACTGATATGCAGAGCTCTGTGATTACTTTCACTGAGGCCTCAAGAACAGACCTGCAAGGATAAATAGCTGATGACAATAATGTCAGCTTTTCCTCTTTGTTTACATATGGGTGGAGACATCTAATTTCAATCTTGTGGCAATTGTCCTTTTCCAGCACCCAAAACTGTTTTCTTCCTCTGACAGGTGACAGTTATTCAGAAAACTGGACGGCTGAATGGAAATACCTTTATACTTTGGCAAAAGGAATCCCCAATACAGGGAAATATTCTTTCATTCCTGTACCTGCCGAAGGAAATTACAGTACATGGCACTATGGAATTTTGAGAATTATACCCAGCAGCTATGATGATGGGGAGAGGCAAGTGCATCACAGCATATAGTAATAATAATAATAATAGTAATAATAATAATAATAGCTAGTTTATAAGCTGTTGTCTCCTTTGGCACTCAAAACGGAGACTCAGGCTCTATTTTATGTGAAAAAATAGGGAGAAAACTGGAAGATGAAAAGTGAACAAAACTCATGGCTCAACATAAAAGCAGTTTACTAAGTAAAGAGGAGTGTGGAGGAAGAATCCTGAAGTCTGCCACAAGCAGACTGATGCACAGTTAGTCACCTAGTAAGGACTGCTTTGGACAAACACCCCTAAATAAAACAGTTTTATTGATGGACATGATGGTCTAGGGCATGGAATATCCCTCTGGTCAGTTTGGGTTGGCTCTCAGGGCTGTGTTCCCTCCTGGTCCTTGCCCTGAGGGCCAGCATGAGAAACAGAGAAGACCTTGACCCCATGCCAGCACTGCTCAGCAGGAGCTAAAACACTGGTGTGCTATCAGCACTGTTTTGGGCACAAATATAAAACGTGGCTGCTGCAAAAAAAATTACTCCAGCCAGACTAGGATCTGCTGATTCTTTTGTTTTGTCACAATTGTGGAGGAGTCTCTAATTGTGGAACTTCAGTCACTGCAGCCACAGGCCTTCCTCTTCTATTCTGTATGCAGGCTTTTGCATTCCTTCAAATTTTATGCTCATTTCCTTTTCTTTCATTGCATATTTCCCCATGATTTTTGGTGAACGACCTAAAAGCTCCATGGGTATTCCTTCATAATTCTTCCACGTTTGTAGATTTGATGTAGATGGTGTAAACTCTGAGTATATAAATGTCACCTCTTTTTTCAGTGTTCCAACATATTGCTAATATGTCAGAACCTTTTTTTAACATTTAGGAGTTGCTACTCGGAGAAGGACAACCTTTTCTCCTTCTAGAGGGTTTTTTATTACACTTTGTATATGATATCTTTTTCATGGGGGAAAAGCAGAGTGGCTTTGGAACATTTCAAGGATTCTGAATGGTTTCTGTAGCCATTAGTCCTGGTATTACTGGGGTGCAGTTATGTTTTGTTAAAGAATCCAGATATTCCTCATTCTGGCCTAAATGAGATTACAGTGTCAAAAGGCATGAACAGAAAACCTGACTCTAAAAGGATCCATGTAAGCCAGAATCATGATTACTAAAATGTATTCTGATTATTGCATACTTGCTGCATGCTATCCTGTCACCTCCTGAATTTGGACAATTTTGATTTGCCATAACTTTTAGAAGGAAAAAGAATGCAGTGGGCTTTGCAATGAAATAACTTGAAAGTCAAAAGATGCTTTTTAATTATAATTAGCAACTGAGCTACAGTGCTACTGTGAAAACTTGTTCAGCTATCAGATCTACTTTGTGTTTCTTTTTCTATTTTTTTTTTTCCAGCAACATTCTATCAATCTGGAGCTCAGATCATGCATTGGCTTGGCACCTTGAGAAAGCCTTCAGAAATGACCCAAATGCCTGGGCAACTGCAAAATGTATTGAATGGGACAGAAAGGAAGAGTTGCTTCCAAACTTCATGGAAGAAATTATAGACTGCCCTTGCACCTTGGCACAGGCAAGAGCTGACACTGGCAGGTTCCATGTAAGTTATTAATTGATCCCTCTGGCTCATTGCAATTCCAGGTAGAAGCTTAGGGAGTGCTAAACTCCATACACAACCCTGTTCCTTCTCTCAACAGCATTACAAGGAAATTAAATTATATTTAGATTTACCCAAGTAGCATATCAAATGACAGGGAAATTACAGCTTATCTAGGTAGCATGAATGAAAGTGCCTATAGAATAGGAGATGGAAATTACATTCAAACAGGGAATTTAAACAGTTAGTTCCAATGGTAGCCTTAAAACACTCTGTGGAACCAGGAGCAGGGATGATTTCTCTGAGATCCTACAGGATGACAGTCTGTGTTTGAAGGTGATATCCCATGCTGTAACAAACTATTTCTGCCTAGTTTATCACACTTTGCTGCAAACCCTTCCACCTTGTACTTCAGAGCTGAAGCCTAGAGCTGTAATCCATTATTTCCCTTATCCTGCTTCCTTCCTCCTTCTCAGCCTCACTGTTATCTGAACTGACAAAGCCAAGAAATCAATTGCCATTCAGTCTACACTTTCACTTACACTGCTGATCTGAGGACCAGATGAGAGTGACTTCCTATTTTTGATACCAAATGGTGGCAAAAGTTTGTGCATTTAAAAAAAAAAAAAAAAAAGTTAGGTAAACTTTGTTTCTATTCTGGTTATGAAGCTCCAAACATGATGTGTACAGTTCAGAGCTTGTGAGGATAAAAAATAGATCTACTGCCTCTGTCTAAAACATAGGATAAACATTTACTCTGTTTTGTCTGTGTTTGTTGTACATTTACAGTTGAATCCCCATCTGTCTGCATTTTTTTCTTCAAGGTCTGTTGTAACAGACTGCAAAATGTTCAGGTCAGATGTTGCTCCAGACACTTGAGTATTAAATTCACCATTTTTCCTATCATTCCATGCTATTCAACATACAGCCACACAACATATTCAACCAGTTTATGCCAACTTTACACATATGTCAGATACACAGGGTGGAAACAGAATGTAAGAACAGAAAAGACAATGAGGAAACAGCCCCATTAAGTGTGAACAATGATCTTTTTCAGACAGATTATGGCTGTGACATTGAAAAGGGGAGTGTGTGTACTTATCATCCTGGTGCTGTGCATTGTGTAAGAGCCATTCAAGCCAGGTAAAGAAAATTTTTTAAACTGCATTTTTTTGATTAATCCTTTCACCTCAGAGACAGCAGCATCACAGAAGTCAGGGGTGAAGTCTAACTGGACATCAGATAAAGCTTGGCAAGTGGAATATTTATGTGTCCATAAAAAGGCAATAAGTAACCCCCAAATAGAAATGGACCCCAGGGAGCTAAATGATGATTTTCTTGCTGCTTTTCTCAATCAGTCCCCAGTACGGGGCTGGACAGCAGTGCTGCTATGACTCCACGGGAACCCAAATCCTCACACACGACTCCACCGGAGGCAGCACACCTGATCGAGGACATGACTGGGGTTCACCGCCTTTCTTGAAGCCTCCCCGGATTCCTGGCTTTTCCCATTGGCTTTACGATGTTATCAGCTTCTATTACTGCTGCCTGTGGTCTGATAATTGTGATTTCTACATGAAGAGGCGGCCCTCTAGTGACTGCAGGACGTACCGCCCGCCCCGAGCTGGTAAGGGCTTCAGTTTCCCGGTGCAGTGCAGGTTTTTGATACAGCCTTGGCTTTTAGAACATTTCTATATGTGCATATGTGAGTTGGCAATGGTGAGGGTGCAACGTCCTGTGGAAAAATTCCATGGAAGTTTTCTGTTGATCTATCACTTACAAAATCTGTATGTGATTTTTAATTGTGCTGCAAGATTTTCTGCTGTTGAGCATCTCACTCATCCCTAGAACCTAAATAGCCAAAGCATAGTGATGAATGTCCATGAGTCTATATCATCACTGTGGACTTCTTCAGAAAAAAGATGGTTAGAGATGGTTAATGACAGCTAGGAAGTAGCTAGAAAAGCTATCATGATGGGAAATATTCATATCAAATAAGAAAGTTTTACAACTTACAGTGTGTCTGTTTTCCTCTTTGCTTTTCACTCAGTCTTCAAGTCTTGCCATGCCTCTCTTGCTACCACGTGTTTTGTCTTCTGTGCTGCTGAGGTGCTGAGGTGTCCAACAGGACTTGGTCTCCCCTAAAGAAGTACAAAGAGGCAGCAATTTGCATCAGGAAAAAAGGAGAAAACTGTAGAGGGCATTGCATTAGGTAGTTAGGGGTCATGAATGAGTGGTTTGGCAGCTTAAAGAAACCCCATCAAAAGTATTGGCAGAAGCAGAGTTTAACATGAATTTGTGAAAATACAACTTTACAACTTGATGGCAAGATGCATTGTATTAGTTACTACACAGATTAAAGCATACAAAAGAAGATAAAGTAGAAACAATTTGCAGCAATTTACAGGGAAGTTGGAAATGCAAAAGGGGATAAGGGTGCAAAGAATATGGATGCAAAGGTAAGGCAATAATCCTGTATTCATGTCCAAATCTCCCCATATATTGCATCTGACAGACTTCTAGCCTCTTTCCTTTCTCATGAACTTGAGGAGTAACAGGTTGTGATTTTTGCTTGTTCATCATTCTTTTTTCTTTTAAAAACAGCATCTGCTTTTGGGGATCCTCATTTCCTCACATTTGATGGTCTGAACTTCACCTTCAATGGCCTAGGAGAATACACATTGGTAGAGTCTGATCTCACATCCCTGAGAGTGCAAGGGAGGACACAGCAGGCACACTTTCCCAATGGTAAGTTGGTAAGAGAGGAAGCAGAGCTGCTGACCTTCTGAGCCTGCTTGATTTGCACTTTGCAGCAATTCCCCTGTCATCTCTAGTCTTCTTTTTTGGCAATTTGTGAACAGTCACCACTCTGAAGATAATCAGAAAGCAGACAACATCTTCAGGAAAAACTTCCCAGTCAAAGTTTAATTGCTACTTTTATTGGGTGTGAGTAAAGGAAGTGTAAGGTTTTCTACTGTGTTAAGAGCTCCAAAAAAATCCTTATTTCTCTCCATGCCCATTCTCATCAATCAGGAAACATAAGGCCAGTTCTAGAAACCACTCAATAGGCACAGCTGCCAGCTGATGCATTCTGATAGCATTGTTGGTTTTTTTCTTTGGAAGGAACTGGGGCTCAGGGGACAGGCTTGTCTGCAGTGGCCATGCAGGAGAACAGCTCTGATGTGATTGAAGTGCGCTACTCTGAGGATTTGAATCTGCAGGTCCTCTTGAACCAGAGGGTTCTCAGCTTCTCTGAACAAACTTGGATGGACTTGAAAGGTTAGTTACACTTATCAGCCTTGTGAGCAGTTCTATTTTGATGGAGCCCATGGACAGTTAAAAGTATTTCCATGTACATGTATTTCAACTCTTTTCAGCATCCTTTTGTGAAGTGTTTTAACAGGTGGATTCAATGTCCATGTTTTCTATGTCCTCTTTCACTCATTTGTAGAGCAATGGTTTTTTCCTTCTCATCCTGTAGGCAGTGAATGGAATTAAAAACTCAGTTCTCTACATTACTGCATCTAATGCAATGAAGCCTACCAAACAAAACAAAATATAACTAAAATATATACTAGAATATAACTGAATTTCACATTTACCTATTAGGAGCTCTCTCAATAGGTCAGATATTATTCCTCGATTCTTCTGCCAAAAAGACAATTAAAAGTTGACTTTTTGTCCAATAGGGCTGTGACCATTTGATTAGTCTTTATGCTACTTTGACAAATACTCATCATACATCATTTCAGTTTTAACAGTAATCCCCCTTTCAGCAGAGGAAAATTTCAGTGGCCAGCAATTAGTATTCCTCACATGGCTGAAGAGCAGGTGGAGGGCTGCACTGACAAGGAGCTGTAGAAACAGAGATGAAGGGAGGAAAAAAAATGGAAGGGACATTGAGGGGGCCTGGAGAAGGAGCCATATCAGGGAGGTGTTGACAGGACAAGGGAGAAGGAGAGGAAAACTGGGACCACTAGAGCAGTTCACAGTCACTCCCTGGTGCAGACATCTCATATCTTTAAGTTTCTGGTCTGGGACACTGGCAGGAGGCATCTTATATCACCAGTGGACCTTTCTTTGCTAGCACTCTCTAGCAGCCATTTTATCACAGTTGTAGTGTGAATGTGTAGCTTCCCTTTAAATGCTTCTCAGAGTGCAGCTCGGAGTGGAAGGGAGGAAAAGCTGTATGAGAAATTATTAAAACTGATGATTAACTGATGCTAAAGCACAACAATTTTTCACTCTGGATAATTAGCTATTTTGTCCTCTTCCTCTCATTGTTATAGGTCTCTTTCTCTATTCTACACCTGATCAGAACATCACAGTGATGTTCTCTTCTGGGTCTGGAGTGGAAATAAGGGGAAGAGGAGGATATCTGACCCTGACAATTCTGCTGCCAGAGAAGTTTATGAATCACACCTGGGGTCTCTTTGGAGTAATGAATGGCAATCCAGAGGATGACTACACCTTCAAGAATAAAACTACCATGTCAGTTCATGCAAGTCCCCAGCAGGTGTTTGAGTTTGGAGCTAGCTGTGAGTAATTTCTCTGGTCAATTATTACATTTTCTTTGCAAATTCTAAACAGCTTGTGATTTAAGGACTAGGGAATGAAGTCTGTGCCAAGCAACCAGTACTGGGAGAAGAGAAGGGAGTAAGAGAAATATGCCTTCCTCCACCCACGTGGGGAGTGAAAACAGAACCATGATGGAGTGTTCAGCACTTTGTTCCATCAAGAGTCAGATCTCGTATTTCACAGCTTACACTTTCAGAATGTCATCTACTATGGTCAGCTGAACACAGCATCAGCAGGTTACACAAGTGCAGCAAAAGCCAAGGCCAGCTGTCTTTTCCCAGAATATTGGCAAAGTTTTCATCATGTGCCATGCTGACAATTTAAAAAATCATTTATTCAATCCCAATTCATTAATTGTCCCTTCAAAGAAGAGGGTGTGAGGGGATGTGTATAAAAGAATGGCTTCTATAATTTACTGAGTATTAAGCTGCTCTATCTAACCTGCAGCATTAGATTGGTCAACATTCCTTCTGACATCAGGTTAGGAGAGGGACCAAAAACATAATGCAAAATACCCTCTGGCTACCAGTGGATCTCTGTACTGAGCACAGGGTAACCACAGTCCAGGCTTCAGATCATACTGAAAAGTCTCACTGCTCCAGCCTCAGGAAGTTTCTGATATAGTAGAATGAAAAAAAGAGCAGGACCATGGCAGAGATGATGAATTTAGGGACACACAGTCTCAGGATCTGTGTTGTTTGTAATTGTTGCTTTAAGTAGCTCTGTCTGTCATCACCATTTTGCTAGGAGTCATATAAAACCACCTTTACATAAAATCATAGTTACGCAATTATTCAGATCTAATTTTAAGAAAATGGTCAAAGAGCAGGTTGAATGAACACCAGCTTTGGTGCTAAGTTAAGACTTTGGATATGAAAAGAAAAATAATCTTGAGCTGGAAGGATGCTGTAGGGCTCCCAGTATCTCTTCCAGCTCTAGCTACATTTCTGTAGATAAACACTTGGATTAGTAGCAGAAGGTGGTCTATGTTGGCAATGTTACAATGAATCTCTCTTTCTCTGTCTCCCAAGGGGCTATTGAAAATGGAACTTCCCTCTTTACTTACGACACAGAGTCCTTACTGAACAGTTTCTTTTATGGGGAAAAGCACAATGCTTCCTTCCTGCCCGTGTTCTCCCCTCATGAAGACCCTGCTGATCCCCTGGTACCAGAGATGGTCTCACTCTGTGGCTCTGACCCATTCTGCAGATTTGATGTCCTGACAACAAGAAGCCTTCAAGTGGGAAATTCCACAAGACTTTCCCATCAAAATCACAAGCTGCTGGTAGAACATCTAGAGCCAGGTGATAAATATTCCACCATTAACATAAACATCATCAGAGAATAACAGGATATTCTGAGTTGAAAGAAACCCACTGGAATCATAAAGTCCAATCTTTTAGTGAATGACCCATAGGGAGCATCACTACAGTTATTTCTGCAGGGCATCTAAAGAGTTAACACTGTTTGAGGAGGCTTTGCTTAACTGTAGGTTCATGCCCCTATAAATAATCTGATTGTGGAGAATCATCCTTGTATCAGGAAAACTCTATACTGATAGAATTTTTAGGCAAACTCAAAATAAATTTCTTTCCATTTCTTCCACTATAACACCACAGCATTATCTTCATTTTCTATGCATTAAGCAGTCTTCCTTGGACTTCAAAATAATTTTTAAAAGCAGCAGGAAGTATTGTCTTTCAGCTAGCCTAAAAATCTTTGTTTTTCCATGAGTTGCCACTAAAATGCCATTTGAATCATTGCAATGGAGATCTGCTGGTCCAAATCCTAAATACTCTAACCAGATATGTCTCTTTTGTTAGTGATCTCTTGTGGCTGGCTGGATCCTCCAACCAATGGAAGAAAGAATGACACAAACTACCTGCTGGGGTCAACCATCAGCTTCACCTGCAATGAGGGCTATGAACTCACAGGGTCACAGCAAAGAACTTGCCAAGTGTCAGGAGTCTGGTCAGGGGACACACCCCAGTGCAACCCAGTAACAGGTCTGTTGCCTTTTAGATATCACGTATTGTCACTAAAATATCATTATCAAGGACAAGGAAATCTCAGTATACCATGATGGCCCTGGACAAAAGCAACTTCTCTTACTTGGTAAAACATTGGACATCAGATATCTGAATTTCTAGAAAGACTATAGTTCAAATCTAAATAACAGGTGACCTATGGTGTTGTTGTGTGTTTTGGTGGAAGTTAAAAAGTTTTTGTTTTATCAATGGGTACAGGTACCTGAAGGGTGGGTGAAAAGAGGGTAGAGCAAGGCTTTTTTCAAGACCAGAAGCTACAGACATGCTCTGAAACACAGAAGCTTCCCTCTGAACATCAAAACCCCCCTTTTTTACTGTGACTATGTCTGAACACTGGCACAGCTTGCCCAGAGAAGTTACAGAGTCTCCTTCCCTGGAGATATTCAAAAGTTGTCAGGTCATGGTCTTGGGCAACTCACTCTGGGTGGTTCTGTTTGAACAGGGGAGTTGGACAAAATGAGCTCCAGAGGCCCCATCCCACCTCAACTGCTCTGCAGTTCTGTGACTTGAGAGCAGGCACAGCCCACACTTGTTGAACACTTTCACTCTTTTTTTCTAAAAGGTTATGTTACCTCAAAACATAATTCTATTATTCTATAACAGTACAAGTATTGTGAATACTATTTAGAATGAAAAACATAGATTTGTTGCCCCTCTTGTGTTACTACTAATAGCTTATCAATTAGCCTGGGATTGTTATATTTAGTAGCATTTTAGTAGCATAGGCTGTCTCTATGATTTACAGAAAACGGCCCAAAATTTTCTTTTTATTCATTCACCACATACACTCCAAATGTCCTCAAGATGGCAATATTTCAAAGCACCAGGGTAATGCAAGGCCAGATGGCATGTTGAAGCACTTTTAATGCTGAGTTAATAGTTCCCAAAAGCACTCATCAAATAATTCATACTAACAGATTCTCCATCAAAGACCCTTCCAAAGAAATGGGGAAAGTGCTCTTCAAATCAGCAATGAATTCCTGTCATGCTGGCACATTTCATCAGCCTCTGCTGGCTTGTATCAATTTCTTTCACATTTCCAATTCAGTTCTGAACTTGGTAATATTTGTAAGATGAACTGCAATGAGTTTGGGCAGCAGAAAAATTTGCAAAGGCCAGATCTTAAAAAGGCAGTGGCAAAACATTCTGCCAAGCTTGAAGCTAAGAAATATTTTTCCACTGCTGCCATCAACCACATACATACTGGATAAGAGCCAGTCAGACTCAATAAGCAAAACAGATGCTGACATTTACACTAGCAGAAGGGGGACAGAAAGGCAGATCAGAGGAAAGGAGCTGGAAGATATGCAGTTGTTGATTGTGTTCAGAATGATGGAGGCATGACACAGCTTTGTGGATGAGCAAACAAAACCCACGACGTTTCCCAATGCTTTCCTGAAAGATGACAAAGAAAAAGAAGGTGTGAAAGCATTGTATTGATCTGATTGCAACAAAGATCTTCCTTGCTATTTGATATTTGGTGTTCCAGTTAATTTGCAGTGTGAACCAGCATTGATGGGTTTTATTACCCTCAGGAAGCTGGAGTATGGCAATGCTGTCCACAGCAGCAGGATACTGACAATACCAACAACTGATCAACACAATACAAAATACAAATTTCTCCATTCTTTTTCTCTCACTGCTATGCCCTAATAATGGCATTTTTATCTAGCCTTGTTTCTCCTTCTTCCATAAGGGGTTCTGCTAGATGCCAGTGTTTGTCTGAAAAGGTTATTTTATTGACAGGCCTGGGTCTCTACAGAGAAGTGAGGCAATACAATCCAAAGTTCCTTTCATTTATATCTAAACTTCTCATATTTTTATAGCATGGACAGCTAGCACTTGCTTTCCTCTAAATATATTTCTGCTTCTGGTGCAAGAATATTGAAATCAAGTGCCAGTTTTCCTTGTCTTCTTTCTCTATACAGCTATTTTCTCTATTCTCCATCCTGCAAGCCTTCTCTTCTCCAGTACAGAAAAGGTCCTTGTGTTGTCAAAATCTGTTGTTTCTGAGGTCAGTTTTCTTTATTGTTTTTCCCTTTACACAGCAGAATGCTGCTGTTTCACCAACATCCATTTTTATCAAGTCCTGTGACAAAGACTTTCTTGACACCAGGAAAACGCTGACAAAATTAATGGACAACCTTTCCCAATTTCTGGGTGCCTGAGTGGGTGGCCCCTGTGATCAGCAGTCACATTTTTATTTTGAGAGTGAACTATTAAACATACACTTTCTCAAATGATTTCTTTCATGCTGGTCAAGAGCACAGGGCCCAGCCCTCTGTGATTCTAAGCTTACAGGTGTGCTTCTTTACAGTGCTTGTGTTTGTTACACTCATTGCAGTTTTGTGGCACATCAGATTCAAGCTCTGCCTTGCAAATCACCAAGGTTTTTTAGTTGCTGTATGCTTCCATTTTCCAAAGAGAATAGTTGAAATAAAGGCATGGGGACTAGGAAAATTGGATAGGAAAAGAGGTGGAAACAAGAAAATGTAATGCCAGTTATTTTACAAAATCCATTTAGAAATTTTGAAACTTCAAATACAAATTATGTTGTTGGGCCTGCACATTGTTGGTTTTGAGTTTTGCTTCCTTGGACTAAAGTTTCCATGGAAATCCTCTGCTAATAATTATTTTGCTATGCTTCTAATTACAATCCCACTGCAAGTCTTGCCAGTACCACAGCAAGCTCTCTTCACAGAATATCACAAAGAGGAAGAACAAAGAAGCCATCCAGCAAAAGTAAAGAGGAGATTCTAGTAAAATCAGATGTAATACCCAGCTAAAAATCATAAGATAGTGGCAATATATGTACATATAGTCTCCTTGAGACAGACAATAATTTGGTGATATTAAGGACAATCTAGTTGTTTGTCTTTTAGGTTATTTTCTCTCTTCCCCCCCCTCTATTTGCTTTTAGATTTCCTTTTCCAGGCTCAGGCTCTGTGTAAATACTGCTGGTTTTGAAAAGCTGTCAGAAATCTCATTAGTCTTCAGTGCTTTCTCTAAACACAAAGATTTCACAATAGAGGCAAATCACTTCTGGACTAACTACTTCAGCCAGTGGTGGGTTCTCATCACTTGGCAGACTGGGTGCCTCCCTGTGAAGGATGTGTAAGCCAAAATTAGGTTTTGAGCCTTGTTCAGAAGCTACTGGATGATGGACCAATGCTTGTGAAACAGTTTATGTATCCCATTTCTTTCCTTAAACTTCACCATAAACCAAACCAGCAGCTGAATGGTCTGTTCCAGGATCACAGAAGTGTCTGTTATGTCACACTGCCATCACTGTGCTTTGGGCAGGTGTGACAAAGTGATGGAAGGAAGGGCTGACAAAAATGCAGCCCTGATGTATTAAGGCTCAGACACAAAATGCAGGAATCTTTGTTTCTCCCAGACAGATCACTCCACATGCTGCATCTCCTAACTTTTACAAATATTCTTATGTGTCATGGTAATCTGCTTAGTGGAATAAGAAAACAAAATTATATATTTTTTTTTATTTTCAAAATGTGTATAATATCTGGTTTCTTTCCTTCAGGTGTCCTTGTTAGGCAGTCACAGAATCAAGTTGATTTTTGTGATTTAGTGTGTTCAAACATTGATGCAGTTCAATGTACCCACATCAGAGCAGTCAATTCTCTTTTATGTAGATTATTAAGCAGCAAATTTAATGCTAAAATAGGAGTAACATTTAAAGTAATCAAACCATATGGAATAAGGATTGAAAAGCATTTCAGTTGTTGGTATTGACAGTTCTACACATATTAACCACCAGCCAGTCTTTGTGTCACAAAGCTTTTGCAGCCACCTGCTTGAACAGTCAAAAGTAGGAATTCTGTGAGTTCCTAATCTTCACCAATTTCAGGGAATCTGAAAGGGTAAAGGCTTGGAAGGGACCTCTGGACATCATATCCAATCCCCCTGACAAGGGAGGCAGCTGCACAAATAAAGAGAACAGAAAAATTAACAGTATACATATAATTTCAAAAATTGTCACGCGATTGCATTCAAACAGGTATGAAGAAATGTATATCAAAATCTTCTTTTTTTTTTTTTTTATGGTTGGTCTGTGTTTTTCAGCCATCAAACAAGTAATTATTATTGGCAGTGTATTTGGAATAGTTGGTCTTGCTGTCCTGGCACGTCTGTGTTATTTATGCAGAAAGGAGAGGTAAGCCTGAACTGAACTGAAAACACAGTTGCTAAAGAAATAGCAACTGTTATGACTTTTTAAATAATAATTTAATAATGGCGACTGGCAACAAACTGCAAGTGTACTAAAAGTTAAAAAAAAAGTGCAATTGATGTATACACACTTATCAAGTGAGTGTGAAACTGATTGGTGGAGAAAGAGGGCAGCATAGTGAATGAAAATGGTTTTGCCTCAGAATACTGGTGGATTGAAATGGAGATATGGTAGATTTTTTGAACTTTGTTAGCAACTGTTACAAATTTTTAAGCCTTCTCTGTTCCAGTGACGGCAAGGAATAGAATTCCAGAGAAAGTGGAATTGAAATTGAGTGAATGGAGACAAATTGGGGTTACAGCCCTTGGAAAGAAGACTGTACGTGTGAGGAAGAACTAAATATTTCTGAACTTATCACCAAAAAAAAAAAAAAAGCACAGCACCAAGCTAAAAGAACACTGCTATTGTTTTTCAGTATTTCAACAGCTTAAAAATGCTACATTCATTAGGAATTCAGCTCAAAGAAATGAGAATGTAGCACATTATGCTGTGATATTAAAATGTATGTGTAAAGCCATGCTACTATATGGAGACCATTTTTTGCTTTCTATATGTGCTACAAAGGCCAAAGGAAATGTAAGCATATTTTCCCTCTCAAAATCAACCTTTCAGCTTTATATGGTGGGAGGCTTCTGTATGCTAAAAGTGAGATGCATCCACACTGTGTATTGATATCAGAGGTAAGGCCTAAAACTGTATTTTGAATGTTCCCCTTGCAGAATAGCAAATTGTTCTCTCCCTGCATGAGTTGCTATTTGATTACATAGCAGTGGTGTAAAGGGGGCACAAGGATGTTCGCCCTATTTCTGTTCCTGGCAAAGGACAACTTTTTAAATGTTTTTTTTTTTAAATGTTAGTGTGGGTAGTTTTTTTCCCCTGTTGGTTGCTTCTTAGCAAAGCCGTTCTACCATTACTAAAATGTCTCACGGGCCAGGTAAAAACTCTGAAGTTTATAGACAACAACTTGACATTATCAGCTTGACGCTTTGTCCTTTGGTATCTTCAGGTAGATGGGGAAAAAAAACCGAAAAAAACCCAAAAAATACCAAAAAACCCCCAAAACCTAAACAAACAAAAAACCAAACCACAAACCCAATCTTTCTGCGCGTGCATTTTCAGAAAGCAACGCTGCTCCTTCTCTTTTGGCCGCTGTGTTTGTCGCTCTGAGGGTGTTGCGCGGTAGGCGGGGGTCTCCCCTCACGGCTCCGTGCCCGCCAAAGTCCCGGGTCCCTGGGCGTGGCGGGCGCTCCTGTGGCTGTGCTCCTGTCCGTGTGCCTGTGTGTCTGTGTGTCTGTCTGTCTGTGTGTCTGTCTGTGTTCCTGTCCCCCTGTCTCTCCCTGCCACCCGGGGCCAGCACAGCGGCCCCCGCCCGGCCTCAGCTCCGCCCGCCTCAGGACGCGGCCTGAGGGGGACACGGCGGGTCCGGCAGCCGCGCTGCTCGCTACCAGCGCTGCCCCGGTCACTTCTGTGGGCCGGGTGGTGCCTTTTCGCTTCCAGAGAACGACGCCCTAAATCGCAGCGTGCGCCGCTGGCACCCGGCCGCCCGCGGAGCCGCTCGTGCCAGCGCCCCTCAGAAAGTTTGCAGCGTTCTGTCCCCTGTGCCGTGTCCCTCCGAGCCCTCACGGCTTCAGGAGGGGAGAGCCGGGCTGCACCTGCGCTGTGCCGGCGGCTCGCACAGCCCCCGGGGGAGCCCAGCGGGCGGAGGGCTGCGCGGGGCAGGGGCAGCGGCCGGCCGCGCCAGGCCGCGGGGCTGAGGAGCTCTTCTCGCCCGACTTCTTCCGCGGGACACCGGCTGCGAGGGGAGTGACGAGAGCGAGGTTTGGGTCTCTGCTGGGATGGAGGAGTTCGTGTGTTTGTTTGTGTGTTTGTTTGTGTGCGTGTGGCGAGGCGTCCCGGCCAGCGAGGCCAAAGCGCTGCCCCAGGGCGAACGCCGCCAGCCCGAACCTGTCGGTGTCAGCAGTGGAAGCGGCAGCTCTGCGGTCCCGCGCTGCGGCAGGTTGGGATGTCGGTCTCTATCCTTTCCTGTCACATGGCTGGTAATAGGATCCCTCATCTGCCACTCGGCACCTCGCCGGGGCGCACTTACAGGACACATGCTGTAGGGCCTCCGCTTCCCGCACTTTGCGCTCTTCCCGGCCGCCTGCCACCCCCGGAGAGCCGGGGCTGCCGCCTGCGAGCGCGGTCGCGGCCCGGCGGCCGCTGCCTATGGAGCCTCCCGCCCTCGCCGCCGTCCTGGCCTTCTCCGGGCTGGCGCTGAGCTGCTGCCGAGAGCCCGTTCTGTCCGGTGAGTGCCGCTCCGCGGGGAGCCGGGAGGGGGGCGCGACCGGGGCCGCTCCCCGGGCTCCTCCCGGGGGTGAGGGAGCGGGGCAGGCTCTCCCCGAGCCCCGCACACCCGCAGCGCCCCGCGGAAGGGCTCTGCCGCCCGGCAGCGCCTCTGCGAGGTCGCCACCACGTCCCTTCCTGCTCGCCGGAGCCGTGCCGGGCTCGAAGCTGCCGGTGCGAACCCGCTGCGGGTGTTCCTGCCGGGAGTTCGTGGGTGTTTGAGGCTCTCCCCGTGCTTGCTGAGCTGGGAGCTCCGAACTCGGATAAAAGCATGATGTGAGCGAAGGAAGAGCGGCACGTTTCTCTATAAAAGTAGTTCGATAGCTAGGTCTGTGGAATGGAGGCGTTTAAAGGGAGAGGGGGGTGCGATTGTTTGTGTCACTGGGGGGAAAATCTGCGGCAGCAGAGCCAGAGCTTGAAGGGTGAGCATCCCTCCTGTCCGCAGTGTGCTGCCCCAGCTCCCGGCCGAGCCTGGGCTCCTCTCACCACCTCCGTTCTCCTTCGGCCAAAGAGTGGGGGAAGCCTGAATCTTCACTTCCGAAGGTGATTTTTCACTTAAAATTTCTCTGCACCCTTTTGTCTTGGCTTTAGTTGTTACTAATGATTTCAAGCGCTGTGGTTCTCTGGTAAACATTGGCCGCGCTTTGCAAGATCAGAAGTGGCAGTTCCAGATGGTCACAGCGTCACAGCCATCAGATGTGTGGTCCTTCTGGATACATTTTGTGTATTCTTAATTGCTGTTTCTTCTTACAAAGTAGAATTTGCTCTACTTCTTTCTGAACACATACTTGCTCTACTTCTTTTAGAACACATACTCGCTCATCAAGTTTTTGTAGATGTACCTAATTAGTCAAGGAAAATACTTGCATAGCCATTTTCAGGGAATAAAAAGCCTTTTACAAGGAAAAATTCTGGTAAACTTTTCTTCTCAGAAGTAAAATATGAGAGTATTTTCGGATAGGCATTTAGAGAGCTGCCTAGGCAGTGACCATGTCTAAGTTTGTTCCCAGTACCATTAGGTGCTTGGTGCACACAGTGGATACTCCTTCCTTTGCTTAGGCTGGAGAATGTTTGCCTGCAAGGTTTCTGAACAGAACACTCCACGTGTAACCGTGTCTCTCACAGAGGGCTGTGCCACAGCAAGTGGAGGATATGGCCCAGTGTGAATGTTCAAGGGGACAGAAATGCCTGAGCACAAGCAGCTGGGGCAGGGGGCGGAGGGAAGAATGTATAATGCCTTCAAATGAAAGTGTAGCAAAGGAGAATGGATCTAGAAGATACTGCCACCTATGTGTCCTCTGCTAAAGAACCTGGAAACAGTGCAAATACAGCAATTTGTAATTGGTATGGCATGTACAGGATCTGCAGAGTTCCTAACCTGCACAAGGTACACATCAGGATCTTCGTCTTGACCCTTAATCCCACGGGATTGAAATGGGATCAGCTGTGTCAGGTTGCACTTGAAATGAGCAGAATTCTGAAATGACAAATATTACTATTGCATTTGGAAGGCAGTTTGTCATATGGTATGTTTTTAATGCCTATTCCTTTTTTTTTGTTTTTAATGTATGCCCTTATAAGCTTATTGTAAAGTGCAGTCAAAATAAAGACAGTGTCACCATCATTTGCTAATATAGGAGAAAAACTTCTGGAATTACAATATGAAAAATTACTCCATTTGTCAGAAATGAAAGTGAATTAACAACCATTTTTGCACATAGCACTGTGCTGCTTTTCACAGAATGTTTCTGCTTCACCATGTGATGTCTAACAGTTTGTGTTGATTCAAACACTGACATTTCTGCATTCAAACCTTGGCATTTGTGCATTAAACATCAGCCCTATGTAATTTCTCAAGTGGATCAGAAATAAGAAGTGTGTGAATAGATTACCTACCATGAAAGGACTGTTTGAATTTGGTGAGTTTTGTGTTACAAGGCCAAAGAAATGGAAATGCCTTCAGCAAATGTTTGCTTTGGTGAACAAATGTTATTATTTTACATGCTCAGTGCAATAAGTTATAATTTCTAGTTTCTGTATTTATAGCATTCATTGAATTTCCCCATCAGAAATGTATGTGGTTATCAATCTCTTTTTCCTTTCTCTGTTTTCTTTCCATTTAGCAATATTGAGTCACCATGTCCTTGGTTTTTTCCCAGCTGAGTCTTTCCTTTGAGCTGTTATTCCAGCCTTCTCTTACAAACCTGGTATCTTGTCATCTTATTCTTTCTCTGCCTTGGTGATTCAGAGAAGCAGTTGTAGTTGATATGCCATAAGCAAGCCTCATGAAAATACTTTAAAAAGCAAT
Organism: Thryothorus ludovicianus; assembly: GCA_013397245.1. Classification (NCBI taxonomy): domain Eukaryota; kingdom Metazoa; phylum Chordata; class Aves; order Passeriformes; family Certhiidae; genus Thryothorus; species Thryothorus ludovicianus. Next base: position 956,506 of record VZTB01000708.1, on the reverse strand, counting down.
TTTTTTTTTCTTTCTAGCTAGGCAGATAAGGGATGAAATAGTCAGACATTTCATCATATCATGCTTGTACATGCATAGAGCATAACTCAAAATCCAGAGTTATGTGACTGGATTTAAGCAGGATGGAGCCAAAGGAGTAGGAGGGAGGCAGGGATTACATGCTGCCAGCTGCAAAATTTTCATTTTTGTCATATCACACCATAATGGCTGTGCAACTAACCACCCCCTTCATCCACTCTGTGGCTATGGCCCATCCTGATAAAATTGCCAAAGGGATTCAGCCTGCCACACTTGACATGGGAACAACAGAACTTCACAAAGAAAGAAAACAAATGGGTGTATTAAGGAACAGAAATTCTTATGGGGTCACATCACACATTCTTACTTCCAGTGATAAAGAATCACAAGGCAAGCATGTTTGCATCTTGTGGCTGAGGACCAGCCAGCAGCTGCAAAGCTCTGGCTAATATAGCACGTTTGTATTGTACAAATAAAAAGGAAAAAGGGACAGAATGCATTTAGAAATAATATGCTTATAACCTAACTTGCCTGCTTCCAACATATTCCAGAAAAGGTCTGGCAAGATTTAAAAAAAAAAAAAAAAAAAAGAAGTGAGGAAAAGTGATTAGCTTGATGATTAGAGTCAAAATTTCACAAGGATAGCAAGTTCACATATATAGCAGCTCTCACACTGCCAGGGAACACAAATATCCACTCTGCATGTCTGTACATTTCCAGGAATGTACATTTTTACAAGACAGATGCTTCAGTCAAGGTTTGATCAAACCTCAGGTGGCATAATTCCAGTATATTCAGATATTCACTGTGGCTACTCTCTGGCTTGGACCAGTGCTAATTAGGTCTGTAATTCTGACTAGCAAAAATGATTGCATTTGAGGGCTTTCAAAAATTGTATGTGTGTGTGTGTTTGCATGGATATGTAGAATGAGCAGGATACAATTTTTGAACTACGTGTGGAGTGCCCCCACCTTGTAAAGGAAAAGATGATCAGCTAATCAAGTGCCCTTGTAGCATCACATCAAAATTTAACTGCCTGATTTAAGAAATGGGGAGTTGTTTTCTAGGAATTTTGAAAATTGCAATTTTAAACAAAGATTATTTTGTGATGGTTTAGTTTGTATCAACTGTTCTGTTGTGGGGGTTTTTACTGTTACAGCACAGGCACAGAAGCCTGATAGTTTTGATGAGTGGTTGTGTTATATTAGTATAAATTGGAATAGAAAGGTATTGAAATGTAAAAGTACTACACTATTTTTTTACTTGGGTAGATCTAAATCAGCCTTATACTTCCCAAAAGCATTTATTTTATATCATAACATAATATGGAATGAGAATTTTTTTTTTCCTGACCACTCATATGATAGTATGCAAATTAACTTTTGGTTCACTCGATAAAACTGCATCTTCAAAGAAAACCATTGCAATGCTAAAAATATTTTTAATAATGACCACAGAAGCCATATTTGTGTCTTTCATCTCCTGAAGCTTCTTCTGGTTTTAATCAGTGTTCCCACATGAAGAACTGTGGCAACCTATGATAATAGAATCCCTATTCACATCTCTGGGGAAGCAGAAATGTTCCCATTTGAAGAAGGTGATGTGGTGTTCTGCCCCTTCCAGCCCTGGGCCCCTGCCTCTGTCACTGCCGGGGTATCTTGGCATCACTTAAGTGGTTTCTGTCCTTTCCTCTGTGCCTTACTTTCTCATTGAAGTGTTTCTGCTGTCTAATTATACCCTTTCAATCAAATTAGAGACTGCAGCATCTGGTTAGTGCCTGTAACTGTTGCCATCTGCACCTAGATACAGAGCTTTCATTTAAGGAGGAGTGCTTAAATTGCAATCTGCAGCAGGAACTGGAACAGTTCAGATCCAATGCAGATGACTTAAAACTATTCTCGGAATACTGTGCAAGCACATGCATCAGGCAACCCACACTGAGTCACTATCAGACCTGGCACCCTTGGTTTCATACCCTTATATTCTGCTTAAGCATTTTTCTGACTTTTCTAAAAGGCTGTAGGAAAAAACAAGTGAAAACTGAGCAGGCAGTTATACCATGTAAATTCAAGGAACCTTTAATTTTTGGTCCAACCTTACAGAACATTTAATGACACTGCTGTAATGAAACCCAAGATTTAAATAGCAGCTACTTTCATTTATCTTTCATTAATCTGTGGGTCTTTAAAAGAAAACCTTGCTTTTTGTTGGGCAGTAGGTGGTAGGATAATTTCTGGCTTGGGCAGGCTAGTTTCAGGTTGATAATTGTTATCAATCTCTCTGGACACTACTCAGTGCTCCAAGTAGCTTCCAAAACATTAAGCAGGCAAAGTGGTTTGGTTTTGTTTTTTTTTTCTCTCCAGTGGAATAGGAAGAAGTTTGTCATTCTGAATTTTCAGTCTCAGAACCTATGCACAGGCCTCAAACTTGGAAAGTACTCTAAGAAGCCATTTAAACCACCCTGAAACCTCCATCCCTTCAGTCTGCAATTTGTAATGTCTCTAGATAGATGTCTCTGAGACAATCATTGGAAGCCAATGCAGACTCTGAAATGATTTATCACCAGTAAAAAAGTCAGGCTATTATAGTCTGCACTACCTTAATTTTTCAAATGATCCTGAAGTGGCGCCCATGTGGAGTGCAGGCAGCCATGCAGGCCTAAAGTAACAAAGGAAAATGATCATTGTAAGGTCCCTACACTGAAGAAGAAACCGACACAGATGGAAAGAATTTCTACAACAGCTGCTGTTTGATCTTCCAAATGTTGATCTGGCTCTAATAAAACTAATTGTGAACCTGTATCACACACTGAGTATTCACTTAGAGTGGACAGCATCCCTAGTCTTGTTTTCTGCTTTTTTGTTCTAGCAGTTGTCACTCAATTCATACTTACCTAGTCTGAACATCCATTTTAAAAAGTTACTTGCTGTCAGCCATGGCACCTGGCGTGCTGGAAACAAAACAGCCCTGACAACAAAGTGCTGTCCATGTTTTCTCACTAAGGCTCTTGAACATCAGCCTGAACAGCACCTGTTGGAACCTTTCATGACTAGAACCACTGCAGAGGTTCTCTGATTAATTATCTCTTATTAATTGTGTTTACAGACATCCCCATGACACAGTAGAAGCAGCAGGACCATTAGGCATTAGTTAATTGAGTGAAATCATCATGGATACTGATTCTAATCACAGATTTGACATAATCCTCTACTTCAGACTATGTCTGCAACCCAGCTGACTGAGATCTTACATGAATGAGGTCACACACTTCTAGATTTGAGTGGTCACAGCTTTCTTCACGTCCTGTCTGAAACCCCAGGGTTTTAGTAGAGGTTTATGGCTGCCAGGATAGTTTGAGCCTTGTGTGCACAAACAAAATCCGTGTGACAAATCTACCAAGCACAGTGGCACCCTCATGGTCCACACAGTGTCTGTTCCTCCCTTGCTGCCTTTGCAAGACTGGGAGAGGACTTGGATACAGTGCAAGTTCTCTTATAGTTTATCATAATCTTACAAAACTGTAAGGAATAAGGCTTGCTGAAATTCATAATTAATTTTCTTGAGTCACAGTTCTGATGCTACATTCCAAGTGAGGGGCTTCATACCCTAAAGTGACCTGGACGTGTCACTCAGCCTAATGCAGATGGATCCAGTGGGTGCCACGACACAGAAAGGAGGTTGTTGCTGGTTGATTTACTCTTTTTCCCCTCCCTTTAGGGAGGCATAATCTACCAAAGAGAAATCAGGTGAATATGAGCAAGCCAAAGAGTTTTACCAACAGTGTTCAGTCCAGTCTTTTCTGACTGTTTAATTTAGATGACCTCATCTGAATTAGTTTTGTGCAGACAAATCTAGGTGACCTTTTTTTAGGCTCATCTTTTCACAGAAAGATTGTACCAGTGATGAAAAGTCAGGTGGAGGTTCTAACCTCTTGTTCTCCAGGATCTCTTAGGACTTGGATTTGAAATAGAGAGGACAGTGGCCTTTCTGTAGAAAAAACATGCACCTTCAGCACATTGGGAGTATTAATTTCATCAGGAAATCACTAAGGTAGTGTCTTGGCTGTCATGCAGCAAAATATGATGAAATCATTGCGTGTGATAAAGAGAAGAATTTAGTTATTTACTGCCAAGATAGAGAACATGCTGACATCTGTAACTGTGTTACTAGGAGTTCTACAGAAAACTGTACAAAATATATCTCAGCAGATCTCAAAGCTGACTGTTCAAGGTAAAAGAATGTAGGCTTGTGTCCTGGTTTCAGCAGGTATGATTTTCTTCATAGTAGCTGGTACGGTGCTGTGTTTTGTATTTAGTGTGAGAATAATGTTGATAACTGATTTTTTTAGTTGTTGCAAGTAGTGCTTACTCTAAATCAATGACTTCTCAGTTTCCCCTGCTTAGCCAGTGAGCAGGTGCACAAGAAGCCAGGAGGGAGCATAGCAAGGACAACTGACCTGATTTTTTAAAATGCCAATATTTATTTAGAAATATTGCACTCCCATGCTATGGCAAAAATGTTATTAATCCTTAACAAAATCCAAATTCCCTGTAACACAAAAGGTTTTGTATTTCATTTGATAACAGCTGCTAAATTCCATGACTTAAAGTTTTCACTTCAGTGTTTCAGGGATACTCAATGATTTTGTGTGGTATCTGACTGTCTCCCCTTTCCACATCCACATCTGAGCCAGGGGAGCTTTGTTAACTCAGCTGGCACATTTGCACCAAATCTGATAGCACAGAGGAACACAGGAGGCTCTGTTACAGCTACCTATTGTCCTGGGAACAAAAAGCTGCACTTAGGAGAAGAGAGATCTGACTCTTCCCTTTTTTCTTAAAGTGCAGTGAAGTTTAAAGAAAATCAGTTAAAAAAAGCTGACATGAAAATGTAAGTCGGTTGCTACTGCAAGTTAAAGCATGGGCCAGTCTTAGCAGATCCTAAAACGGACTGAAGTTAACTTCAGTTTGTGTGCCAGACTAAATTCAGGTATTGTAGCATTCCTTTCATTTCTGAGTAGATGGAAGTATATATTGCTTTTCATTTAGGAGAAAGAAGCAAAAAAAAAATAATAAAAGCACAAAGCTAATACTGATATCTTTTCTGGATGTGCTTATCATTTTTCACAAATTCTTTTTGCTGCATATTATTTTGTTTATCTATTTTGATTACATTTTCCTCCCTTTTCTGCTAAATTCATCAGCTTATATTTCTCAGCTATAACCTACAAAAGCTTTTATACAAACTGCAAAGCAAAAGAGGTATTGAAGAAAGTTGCAACACAGTTGTGACCCTAAAGTGGGTTTTTTTTTTATGTTTACACAAATATCTGCAGTGGCCTGCATACAGGAAACTCAGATTTGCATTTTTAAACAAATATACACAGGCCACCTGTATTGCTAAGGCAGGTAAATTACAGCAAGGAGGAGTATTGACCTGAAGCTTGTTTTTGTTAAATTACACAGCTTTCTGTCCACAGATGATAGCAGAATACATTAATGGCTGTGCAGACACCTCTTCTGTGTGCCTTCAGCAACAAAATTTCATTTAATAGAAATCCAAACTTGCCTAGGCATGAAAATGCACAGTGAAAGCACAAAACCATTGTCTTTCATCTGCTGGGTAATAGAACTCTGAAATAATTATTATAATTGTACCATTCTGATATTTGTGAGCCCAGACTAAACTAATTTCAGAGGCATGGTTTTAATAATATATTTTTCCTTCCCCTACAGTAGTTCTAAATACAAAAACGGTGTACTGTTAATATCAGGATAAAATGTGGGTGGGTTTTTTTTTTTCCTCTTCCAACTGCAGGCACACAGGTCTTTCTAGACTTGTTTTGTAAGTTAGATCTCGTGAGGGACACCTGAGATCAGCACATACCTGAGAGCACTCTCCCACTCCCTCAGGGCAGTAGAACATCTCTGCAGCTGCAGTATGGTTTCTACAGAGAACTCTATCAGATGAAACAGGAGGATTCACAGCCTGTAGTTAGCAGAAAACATTTGTGAATTTCCCCAGTAATGCTAAACAAAGAAATGTTTACAGCAGTGTAACACAGCAGATTAATACTCTTAAATAAATGCAAGGATGAGAAATTTTAGCAAGTATTAATTATATACAGGATGGACTTATCGATGGTAAACTAATTATGATGATTCTTTCTGGAAGACAATCACAGAATGGTTGAGATGAAAGTGACCTCTGGAGGTCACGATGTCTGAGTGCTGAGCTCAGGCACAGTCACCTGAAGCAAGTCCAGGTGGCTTTTGAATATCTCCAAGGATGGAGATCCCACAGCCTTGCTGGGCAACTTGTTCCCATGCTCTGCCACATTCACATTGCATAATCTAATCAAAAGTGTTTTGCAATTTCAGCAAAAGTAAAATTTCTCATGAATTTGGATATTTATTTCATCGGAAGATGTGCAGTGAACGTGTCCATGCCCATGGCAGGGGGATTGGAACTGGATGATTTTTAAGGTCTCTTTCAACCCAAACCATTCCATGATTCTGTGATTAACAAAGCCCAGCAAAGCCAGGCATGAAATTTGTAGTTCAGCTGAGAGGGGGCTAATGTATGTAGAGAAATCATTCTCTACTTTGGTTCCTAACTTGCTGGGTATTAGGAGGCAAAGAAAACAAATGTAATGGGAGAAAATATGAGCAAGGCAGAAGAACACTGGCCCATACTTTTTAATCTGAAAGCATAAATGCTTTAGTAGCAAATCACAGTATTGTGATTCTCTGCTGAAGGAGGTCCCTTTGTAAGGCAATTCAAACCCTAAGAATTTTTCTATATCACAATGTAAATGGTAAGATCTATACTTACAAAATCTTTCACTGTGTAAAGTACAGATAGTCACAACTTTAGCTGGAGTGGCATGAGATTTTGGTTAATATGCTGATAAGCAGCAGAGTGGTAATGTCATATGATCTAATAAGATCTAAATTAACAAGCTGCAGATTCATCCTAATGAGTAAAACACAGGGAAAACAGTAAGAAAGTATTATGATTATTCAGAAAATGCATGTTACTTGTGTAAACTTCTCTTCAGACCTGTCATATACATTGTTTATTAAAGTACTGACATCATAATCTCTTGAACAGAGGTTTGACTGAGAGAAAGCTTAAATCTTTAGCATCATTTTAGCATCTTTAGCTGCCTAAGCAATGCAGGAAACATGGTTTACTGGATATGGGGTGGAGGGTGAGGGAAGAACAGACACTAAACCTACATACAATCTTTCTTTTTCCATTTCTCTTTCTTCCCAGAATGCTATACAGCAAATGGGGCTGACTATCGTGGCACCCAGAACCAGACCTCCCAATATGCAGGGAAACCTTGTCTTTTTTGGAATGAGACCTTTGAGCATCCTTATAATACTGTGAAATATCCCAATGGGGAGGGAGGGCTTGGAGAGCATAACTACTGCAGGTAAGAAATATCACATTGCTTTAACATTGCCTCTATACCCAATGTTACTTTAAGCAGTTGACAGAAAATTAGGAAATGTCCTGTCATGCAGTGAAGAATGTCAGAACCATGGGGATCTAACACTTTTGCTTTACTCTGTAATCAGTGCCCTGAATCTATGAGCACCATTAGTAGAATAACTTTTTCAACTCAGCTCCCACACTTTTTCAGCACAGTCCCTATCATAGGTCCAATTTATAAGGTGGCATGACAGAGAAACACTATAAATTATTTAAATGAAAAGTTGGAGATTAAAAAAAAAAATCCATATTAGAAGTACAGCAGTGCAGTGAGTGTCTGGAGGAGTCTCTGGATGGTTTTTATCTACACACAAGCCTGGTTCTGTTACACTCTCTTTTGTGCTAATAAAAGTTATGTGGTCACTAAAAATTCTAGGTGAGCACCAGTACTTTAGAGATGTTATTTGAATTCAGAAGCTCATCTGTCAGGGGTTACAACACCAGTTTAAACCATGGCAGATGCACTTCTGTCTGCTTGCCTTCTAGAGAAGTCCTCCATTACTATGCACAGAACTTAGAACAAAACCTTAAAAAGAACTTCAGAATTTGGGAGCCAAATCAGAACTTAAGTTCAGAGATGTTTAGGCCTCTGTGTCTCAGCAGGCATTAATACAGAGCTGTGAAAAATATAGTGGCCACTGAATTCTCTCTGATACAAATAGCAGAATCAAGAATGTAATTTTGATTGTGTGGCAATATTGTAGACAGGCTGTATCTACAGGATCTTACTTTTGGCAGTCATCTCTGGCTAATATTTTGGTTAGAACAAAGCAAAACATGCACAAGCTGTGCAAAAGCATGCATGAGAAACTGAATGTTTATCCAGATACTCAAAAAACACTTACTTAGATCTTGCTTTACCTAGCAAATGAGAACTTGGTAAATGCTACAAGGAGCAAGAAGCCCATAATCTGGAATGTAAACCTGAGAAATTACTTCATTACCAAATAGAGCTTTTTAACCTGAGTCTGCTAGGTATTAGATTATCCTCACTGAGCTGGAGTTTGGCTGCAAGTTGGGCACTTCCTTCCTTATGCTGTGTCAGTTGGCCCAGGAATATTCTCACAGGTGTATGGAATGACAGTCCTAACTAATGGATGACTTTTAACTTCACACTCTCTTGAAAGACAGCTTGGGAAGTCACTAAGAGTGCCAGAGTTTATCTTTAGCATGCAAATGTTGTGGAGGCCTGTGATACAGCTGTTTTAGCTCTTTCTCTGACATTCATCTGCTTGGTGGCAGTGGACAAGTTGATCTTCCCTCTTCTCAGGCAGCACGTACCTCACAAGGCTTTTTGTGAGGCATAATTCATCGTGTTGAGATTTGATTTTAGGGACAACATTTGAATAATCGAATTTTACACTTGAAGTATGAATCACAAGCATGTTACCTCTCCATGGGTGGGCCTTACTTGGAATATTTTGTTTACTGCAAGACACTGGCAAGATGGAAATGCCTCATAGTGTTCCACTCATTTCAACCATAACAAAATTATGAAGACTGAAATTTTTGGAGATTTTGAAAGACAGGGAGTTGTTTTTTAACTGTATGCACTTCTGAGGTTCAAGACAAAGATTTCTAAAGACATTCATCATGTTTCTCTACAATTTCCTCACATTTTTAAGGCATTTGTATGTGGAGTGCCATTATCATGATTGAATTCCATACATATGGTCTCTGTCATGAAGATGTAAATGCAAAAATTCCTGTAACTCTGGAAACAAGAGAAAATGGATTAGTTCAAGTACAAGCTTCACTTGCTTTTAGTCTTCTACTTTTTTTAGCTCCTGGAGGCTCTTGCATTACACCTAAATTCCTAGCATAGCTAGTCTTAGACTTTCCTTGTCCACTACCTCTACTAATCTGTTTGAAAGCCTAACTAGCAACATTTTAGTCATCTAAACTGCACTCAGCTCACCAGTTGTTTTCAGCAGTCTGCTATTTGACCAAAAAACATCCACAGAATTTCTAAAATTGGATCTCCCACAAAAGAGTTGTTAATAGGCGTAAATGACAACGTGCAGCTGAACTGACACTTCAGCAGGGCTGTGTCATTTATAGAACCCATGCCAAAGTACATGATAAAAAGATTGCAACTGGTCCTAGTTAAAAGTCATATTTCAACTTGACTGTCCAAAATAACAATTTATTCTCTTAAATAGATCTTCACAATGTGAATAGCCTTTCACATAGAAAAGAACTTTAAATAACCTAATGACTAATTAGGTGTGCATTTGTAAGTGGTGCTACACAACAGCAAATAATTATAAAAATAGTGATCATCATCATCATGGACACATAAGGAATTCACCATCAATATAAAGAGATCACTGGAATGGATTTAGCCAGTTTTATTGAAGGGGAGGAAAATAATTCAGTCTTTCCCAGAAGAATTTATCAGCTAAGTGTTTTTATCACCATACACACAGAAAGTTGGAGTCTGGACTATTTTGTACCAAGGTAGAAAGTCAAGTTTATGATATGGAACCTATACACAGGATGTGGGGCAGAAAATCTTCCTCTCTGTCAATACTGACCAGAAACACCTCTGCACTTTTTAACCTTAGAGTAAAAAAAAGCTTATTTTAGACATTACTAGCATCTTATGTTTGATGAATACTATAATAACCAAAGCTATCTGAACTTCCTGGTAACACAAAACTTTGCATTTTTCTTGGTATATAAGTTCAATGGTAATAGTAATGCCACTGAAGCTTAGTAAGATTGATTTTTTTGTGTGTGGCTTTGGAAATAGAAGAATGCTGAATTTCAGTGCCTGTTTTTCTCTTTCAGAAACCCTGATGGGGATGTCAGCCCATGGTGCTACATTGCAGAACACGAGGATGGAATATACTGGAAATACTGTGAGATTCCATCCTGCAGGAGTAAGAGCACCGAGTTTTTTAGGCCTTCAGAGATTGGCAGTCATACAACAGTGGGTAGAGATTGCCAAACACAAATAGGATAAGGCAAAACAGCTTCTTTTTAAGCTGTATTTTAAACAGGTTTCTTAGAGTTAATGACAACTTTACTAAGTTGTTCCTCCACTGCTATCTTTTTTATCTTATCTCAGAATTACTGGATTATATTATTTACAAATAATACTCTGTGACAGGGAATTGCACAAAACTTGTGAAATACTGCTAGTTCTTTGAATCCATAGATCATTAATTTATTAAAATCTAGACGACAAAAAAAGGGAAAGTTTTAGCTAGCTATATATATATGTGTCCATCCATTACAATTAGCTCATAAAATCAATTACATTAGTTTAATGTGAATAGAGCATCATGCACAGAATTGCTTGGAGGAAACAAAAAGCAGTGTGAGAGCACAGTGAAAGGTGTTTGTGTGCTGCATGGGAGCTCTGGGCTGGAATTCTGTCTCTGGCAGGTGCAGATATTTAGCACTGCTGTGAAACCACAGCCTGGACTTTGTTTGATGTTTTTTTAAAATCAGAATATTTACAAGCTACTCACATGAAGCTTCTTTCCAGAATTTAATATTTTTATATCATTATTTGTTCCAGAATTTTTTCTTCTTTAAAATATGCCCAAATATTAAGAAGATATTCTAGTTTTGCATGTTAACAGGCAACCACAGCTGCACATTTTAGTTAAGTCTAATCATTAATGTCTTCACTTGGTTTCCTAACTTCTCCTGTGCAAATACCCTCTAAGTTTCTAAGGCATAACTTAGGTTTTCACTGCTAAGCACCAGAGCAGGTGTCCATATGAAGGCACATATTTGATTGGAAGAAGTAGATTTCTTACTTGAAGTTAAGAAAACAAAACCAGACAGGAAAATAGAGCTTAAGTGATTTTTTTTTTTTTTTATTTTGTTCATATTTTTGTTGTTTTGGTTTTTTTAATGAATGTGAATGACTCACATCTTCATGCTAGGCAAACAAATACATAAGTGTGACCTTAAGACAGATCCCTTTTACCTAGACTTTAAGACAGATCAAGGGGTCTAATTTCAATAAAACAAAATCATTCAACACTCTGATACTCATTGTTCAGAGGACATCTTACTCTTTATTTTCTAATATACCAGGCATGATTTAAGAAACCTGACACTCCTAATTAAGAAATTTAACTTGGTCTAAAATGAAAGAATTTGCATTTTCTTTAAAGACCACAGATGTTAACAAATTATCTGGATATGGCACCAGGAAAAAAGCTGAAAGGCAAATTCTCTCCACTCCATTTGTTCTACACAAAGGATCCTTTTAAAACCAGCCTCGCTCATTTTCTCTGTGGTGGGGAGCAGAGGATTTAAACTTGGACACTTACTTGCACAGATAATCCAGACTTACATTTACAAAATGTCCTTTTGACCAGTAGCAGCTGCTTCAAGCATTGCACTGAAACTTGATACTAGAAAAAGGAATTGCAGCAATTTAGAGCAAACTGTACATTGCAAGCCCATCCAAATCTTAATACAAACCTCATGGTTTATGAAGCTGTGTAAGTAAAAAAATCTTTTATTCTTCACCAGACTTTCTGTTTTCAGTAAGCATGATGCTAAGTCATAGGACCATCAAAACTAAGTGCACAATAAAAACTTGACTTTTGTGATGGAGCAAGAAAGCAAAAGAAAAAAATCCTGTTTGAAAATTTTTAGAGAAAACTTTCTTACATGAGCTTCTTTTCTTTAATGATATTAACTGCTAGAAAATTATCTGGAACACAAGTTACCTATTAACTGTGCCCACATAATACCATGGCAGTGCCAACAACATGAAGCATCTTGATTGCCCAGAGAGATTTGCATGCAATGATTCATCCCAACAATAGTTAAGGATCTACAGTTAAGAATTTTTCATTATGGTGATGAATTCACACGATTATATCATGTGCCTCATTCCCTAATATTTATACATAACACTACATGCTTCAGTCAGAAATGTGCTCTGACATTCTGTGGATGTGAGGTACAGAATTCAGCAGTGCTGGATGGAGATGGATGAGCATAATCCCAGCAGACAGAGGTAGCTCCTCCAGGAGGAGCTCAGTCTTTCCTTTTCTTCTCTCTCCTTTTTGGTGTCTGCCAAGCAGACTGGAAGGGACAGAAACAAAATAAAAGGCAAGACTGCAGCTCTGAGTGCTGAGAGAACATGTGCCTCTCACATGGAGGGCTCTGAATGCTTCACATGGTTTGTTTGCAGTGTTGCAGCTATTCCTGACTTTTTGGGTCTCCTTGTTAATGAGGTTAGGTTCAAGTTCAAAGGAAATAACAACTTACACTCCCAAAATATGAAAGAAAGAAAGGCTTGCTATACCACTTAATTACATCTTCATGTTTATGACTCACATGGCTCTTTCTCCATAAAAAGATTTCATTACTGGAATCACATTTCCAGTGTGCAGGTATGAAATGTGACAAATTTGACTGAACTATCCAGGAGGGGTTAAATGGCAGGGCCAGGTAAATTACACAGAGCTATTTGGAACACAGAAGGGCAGTTCAAACAATTTGTGCTTGCTACCATTGCAAAAGGCTCTTCAAAGCTTCTTAAAAGAGGAGGCTCTTCAAAGACAGCTCGATGAGCATAGCTGGAACATGGTTTTGAGCTCAAAAGGATTAATTCCACATTTTAATACATTGAATACATGCCTTAACATGTAACATGCAGAAGCTCTGGTGTTTGCCAGGACCTCATTATGTCAAATGCTGCTTAAAAGAAAAATAATATGTTTGTGCAAAAGAGGTGACCTTTTAAGCAGAAGAGGACAAATAGATACAAATGGGGGAATGCAGTGTAAAAGTGAAACACCACTGGTGAGCAAGAACAGTAATTGAGGAACACTGATTGAAACTTTTGCCAAGTTTCTTTAGGAGGCTAAATATTAAAAACAAAGAAGGTTAGAATAGTGCTAGGACACCTAAGAGACTTATTAGTCTTAGGATGTACACTTGATTTAGTTATAAAATGTAAGTTTTCAAATTACTCAAGTTTCTTAGCATGGAACATACTGAAGTATTAATCCTCTGGGGCCAAGGTTGAAAGGTCTCACTAATAAAACTACTTTAAAAAAGAAAAAGAAAATTAAAAATCCCACGTCTCTTAGGAAAATGAGCTAGGTTGGATAACTAGGAAGCTTTTTCAGGGCTGTGAAATCATGCACAATGGAAAGAAGAATGAGCTCTCTCAGAGTTATCTGCCCAGCTGTGCTCAGCTGGGGTGGGGCTGAAAGTGGGGATTTCCAAAGGTATGTTAAATCAGGCTGTAACTTGAAGTCTCAGTACTTAGATGAATGTTGCTGCAGGGCATATCAAACCCATAACTCCATGCAAGTATTTATAATTGAAATTGTATTCTTAGAGAACAAAATTAATTTCTGAACAATATTTGAAGCAACGTTATGTCATTATTTATAATAAGTTTACTGGGCACTGTAATAAGCAATGACTACATAAATAAAACACTCACAGGTCTCTGAGCACATCATGTCATAGAGAGCTGTGGCAGTTAGGTGGACAAAAAGAATCCATGTCAATCTGGCACAGGAATAAAACTTAACAGAGCTAGGAACAGATTTAATTTCAAGTATATGAATAGATAGGACAAATGGGCAAGGGATAATTTTATGCCATTAGCACAGCACTGTATTGTACTCCACATCCTCTCTGGGGGGTGGTCATGGCCAAATTCCAGTGCTTTGGTGAAAAGTGCAAAACTAAAAAAAAACAGAGCACTGAAGGGGGAAACTGATATCCCATAGTGACCAAGGAGCCTCGAAACATTGTGTTAATGTAAATAGATGGGTTGTTTTTTTAAAGTAATATTGCTCATTTTTAATCTCTTTACATGATGCTTCAGATTCACATCAGAATTCAAGTTTTAAATATTAGGAAATTCCCCTATATAAGTATATATCCCTCCCATAAAACTTGCCATACTCCATTTTAAAACAGTTTAGGTTCCCTTCCTGAAATGTGCTGTTTTGGAAACTTCCAGAATGTCATTTTTTGGAAGGTCAGACAGAAATCACAGAGTTTAATTTACATTTTCAGAATATGCATGGCAATACTGAAAAAAAAAAAACAAAAAACAAAAACAAACAAACAAAAACAAAATCCCCCTGAACCCATTTAATGCCTTGGGTTTTTTCAGTTGCCTCTTTCAGGAAAAATGAACAAGGTTATTTATCTCCTCTATTTTACTGCAGCTTACTGAAACCAGCTAGAGTCTTACAGGTATATTGCTGTAAGATTGGATACTCTTCTGTGCCATCTCCCATCCCTGGGCGTGTTTGGAAAATATGACAAGAATCACACAGAGTTTGAGTAACAAAGAGTAAACGCTTCCCTTGGTGCAAAACCAATCCCAGAACAGAGAGAGCTGCTCAGTCACCAGGCAGTGCATGCAGTGCTCAGGGCTGCTCACAGGCACACCTTTACAATGACTGTTGTGTGTTACCCCTGCCAGTGCCAGGAAATCTGGGCTGTTACAAGGACCATGGAGAGCCACCCCCTTTGACTGGCACCAGCGAGACCTCCAATAAACTCACAATCCAAGCGTGCATCAGCTCCTGCCGAAGCCAGCAGTTCAAGGTGATTCCTCTGACACATTTGCAAAATGTTTTCAAAGACAAAAAAGGCAACGTGCCTAGAGCTCTCTGTCACACTTCTCCTCTGTTTATTTTTAACCTTGGGAGATCTAAGGCTGCACTTTCACCCCAGAGATCAAGTCCACTCTCTGCATCCAGAGGAATCTGGGCTAAAATGACTAAAGAATAGCCCCAGGAGAAAACATGGTTTCTTACTGCAGTTGAGAGTGTCAGGGTGCCCTCCATTCCATCTTTCCCCCTAGTCTTAAGTAGCATCCTGACAGCCCAAACACAAACAGCCTGTGGTGGCTCCTCTGACTAATCATACCTCTCCAAAACACACACACATTCTGCTGCCAGCTTTCTTGCCTAAACAATCTCCCTCTGTTACCCCTTCAAATGCTGTTCCTCCCTTCCTTATGCATCTTTGTTGTCAAAGTTTGCAGGCATGGAATCAGGTTATGCTTGTTTCTGTGGAAATAATCCTGACTACTGGAGATACGGGGAGGCAGCCAGTACGGAATGCAACAGTGTTTGCTTTGGAGACCACACTCAGCCCTGCGGTGGGGATGGCAGAGTCATTCTTTTTGACAGTAAGTTTTGAAGCAGGCTCAGTTTTTCCCAAAGGAGAGGCCTCACATGTTCAGCAAGTTAGGGAAAAGGGAAAAAACAACAAGAACTGTTGCACACCAAACAGCAAAACACCTCCATTCGCTGTAAGATAAAGCTGCTTTCCATTTCTGCCTAAAATTCTCATCCATTAATAATGTAAAATAGCCCTTCCAAGAAATAGTGCTTGCTCATGCTCCAGAGGTTCTCTCACTTTCCTCACAAGTGGTACTAAGTCAGCTATCAGAAACTCCCTAAGAATTGATCTTACTAGAAAGTAAAAAATTGTGTGTATGGATATGCATTGTCAGTTGGTGGCATTTCAGCTGCTCTTGGATTCACTGGTGTTTTAAGTTTTCAATTCCACACAGCTGTGAAGGAATGTCAGCTACTAACCAGTGAGAGTTAACAGTCACTAATCCCCTTTCCTGCCTGCCTGACAGGGATGGGGTGTAAGCCCATGAATTTATCTTGATCTGATTTCTCTTTTCTCCCACTGCTGCAGGGATGCAGGAAAGGGCACCTGGTTACATTTAAGGACCAAGGGTAGTTGCAGTGTTCAGGACTGATGCACAGGTCAGAGTAATGAGGAATAAGGGGAGTATTCCAAGCAAAGGATACAAAGGCTGTGCTCCCAGTGCTGAGGGAGGGAAAGAGCAGCTGCAGAGAGTGCAGCCTGCTGGCCTAGCAAGTCTGTGCCTTCAAGTATTAGAATCTACAGGGTGCTAAAGCTTTGCAAAATTAATGGATTACCTCTTTTTTTTCTTCCCATTTTTCTCTCTTTCCTCTTGTTTTCACAGCCCTTATTGGTGCCTGTGGAGGGAATTACACTTCTGCTACAGCTGTGATCTATTCCCCAGATTTTCCTGACACATATGGCACAGGCAAAGTCTGTTATTGGACCATACAAGTTCCAGGAGCATCTCAAATCCATTTCAACTTTGTCCTTTTTGAAATCAAAGATGCTACAGATATGGTGGAATTGCTGGATGGTTACACCTATCACGTTCTAGCTCGTTTCAATGGCAAGAACAGGCCTCCCCACACCTTTAACATCTCCTTGGATTTTGTCATTTTGTACTTTTTCTCAGATGACATCAATCAAGCCCAGGGATTTGCTATCAGGTATAGAGGTAAGAAGTTACCTTTGCTGTTTCTACCTTTCAGTGAAGCATTTAATTAACACAGGAGATTTCTGAAGTGGCAATTAAAGAACAAATATTTTAGCTCTCATCTATCAGGTGTTTCATCTCTCTTGTTGCCACTACTCAGTGGGTGAAAGCTTTGCCAAAATTTCTCTCAATTTAGAACATTCCATAAATAGCAAAATACAGGTTCAAAATACAGGTATTCAAAAATTCAGTTCTATGCCTTCCTGTTAAAACAGATTGGAAAATTACAAAGGGAAACAAAGCAAAACAAACCAATAATCCATCTGCACGTTGGTTCATCTTGGCTCCTCCCAACAGTCTCTTCCTCTCCAGCTGAAAGTCATCAGGAGAAAATGTTCTGGTCCTTGAGTTACACCTACTGTTATGATGAACAATCAGCTTCCAGAAAAATTCTGATAACTCCAACCTGGTGAAGTATAGGCTTTTTTAGGAATCAGACAAAATTTGATTATTTGAGTTCTCTTAAGTGAAACAGAGAGCAGCGTGTCTGTTTATAAGCACAAAATAAAGTCCAATTACACCAGTTAAGAAATTGTTATTGTAATCATATTCTTGTGTTTCCAGCTGTGAAGGACAATGTGCATCAAAACAAGATCCCCGTGAATCACACCCTTTCAGAGAGGATAAATGAACAAGCAAACCTCAGCATCAATGCAGCCCGCTCATCAAAGATACTCTATGTCATCACAACCAGCCCAAGCCATCCAACCAGCTCCATGCCTGGTAATGATCAAATGTGGAAATGGGAAAAAACATTTTGCCAAAGCAAAATCTGGAGTCACTACTTCCTTTGCTGCCTCCTCCATGTTGGCAGATCTACTGTGCATCTTTCAGTCTAATTAGCACTACCTGGGATTCTCTCATTACATTTCAAAATACTTCTCAGTCTAAGTTAGAAATAGTGTGAAGATGGTGAGTTCTTGAGAATGAAAGCACATCAAAATATGAGTCAGAGCAGCCTCCTTACTGAACTCAGCTAGGTTTAAGGCACTGTCAAATGATAGATTTGAATAAAGCATCACAAGGCTGTTTTGTCTGTTCCTTTCATGCAATATTCTTACTGTAAAAACTAAATAAATGAATGTACTGAGAGCTCCCCCTTTTCTCTTTTGCAGAGTGGACAATATACAGCCTCACAGCACTGCTCATCCTGAGTGTTACAGCCATCATAGCAAAGATACTGCTGCACATTACCATGAGGTGAGTGTGGAGCAAAACCAACCACAGAGCACCAAGATCTCAGCTCTGAACCAAACCTGGGGCTCCTCTCTGCCTTTAACTGTCAGACTGGCCATATTCCAAACCTACTTAGTTACTACACATCTGTATCCTCACAGAAAACCCTACATAATCACATTTGTTAACTTTCCCTTTTGTGAGGATAGCATTTGTTATTAGACTATCTCCTCTGCTCTTGATTTGACAAGATCTGCACTTTAGGAGGAAGGAGGCAAATGTTATCAGACATCCAGATTTGGTGAGGTCAAATTATGGTAATACTTCACAGGGAAAAAATTAAAACCTCTACACTCATACCAAGTATCCTCTAGATGGGCACTCACTGAATGAAATGATGGGTGAGTTATCAGCAAATCAAGATGCTGGATGTTGCACTTACATAATACAGATGTGCTTAAACATACAAGGAAATTAATTTGTATTAATAGCAACTATAATAATAAGTACAACTAAAGTCTGTAGAGCCCTCTTAGCTTAATGTCACTGCTGTCATTAGGGTGGCAAAAGGATACCTAACTTTATTTTGGCCAAGACAACCAAGAAACATTTTGCAGGTGAAAGAAGTGCCACAGGTGTGGTGGAAGCTGTGAGCACTCCCAGTGCAGCAGTACTGAGACATATTAACAACCACAGCTACCCAAGCACATTAACACATGAGGAATTAACTCTTGTTTCCCAGGACCCACCAGATTCCAGCTGCAGCTGAAACAGAAGATTGCAGTGATGTCACTACTGCTGGTGAGATCTGGAGTATATTTTACCAACCATCCACATCAATATCCATCTTCAAGAAAAAGCTTCGAAACCAACAAGATGATTGCAACCCACTGGTGGGAAACTGAAGTGCCTTATTTTAGCAAGAATTCATCTTCTGAAAATCCAGGTGACTTGAGATTAATCTTTCTTTTATTTCCTCCCAGTCTCAAACCTGTTTTCCAAAAAGTCCATTTCCAATGGCCTTTGAGTGACTTTGCCTATCTGCTGTTCTCTTGGATGTACCAGTGACAACAGATTTAATTGCAGCAATAATTTTGAAATACCTGGTGCTCCTTAAGTCTGTAGTGCTGTTAATTACTGCCTTTAAACCATTGCACTTAAAATAGATGTAAAAACTTGGAAAATTCAACATGTCCTGTACCCCTGCCAAAGGAACTCAAAGGGTGTGTACAGGTTGAGGATTTTCTGTGTTCCACTCTCCTGTACCTCTGTATTATATCAGGCTGCTTCAGTCCTTTTATTCTCGAGGCTGAAGACAGAGGTGGGCACTGATAACCTGTTCAGCTGCCACAGCAAACAGAGCTTATTTGCCTTGATGTAAACACATCTCAATGGTACAACACAGTAGAATGGGAATCAAAGACTGGAAAAATGATCAGCTTGGTTGCTCAGTGCTGTGCTCTTCCTGCATTTTCTGTTTCTGTGTCTATAAGCAGAGATGCAAACATAAAAAATCAAATTCAGGATGCCTCTAAAACAACATTCAGCCACAAATAACCATTTTGATCAACTAGTGCTCACCAGGTCACAGCCTGCATAAGCACTGAAACCTTTTAAATGCCTCTGACCCATCATTCACTGATGTTTATGATAATTTTGTTCATATTCACAGTGACCCTTTAAAAAACTATTGTACTCCAGCCAGCATTCATCCTGGGTATAAGCTTAGGGCTTCTTAAAAGATTGCCCAAAGACACTGTAATCCACTGAATTTTTATCAGTGAGGCTGACTAACAGACTTTTACTCTGAATTCACACATATCAACCTCAGCAGCCCAAACCATTGACAAAGTTGGAGGCTGCTTTCACCAACTCAGCTGGGCCAGGCTGTGCAGCTGAACGTGCATGAACAGCTGCCCTGACACTGAGGAGCAGTGTCTCCTCACCTGCAACACTAACACTGAACTGAATTTTAAGGTGATGGCCTTAATTTGTCAAAGAACTAAGGCATCAGTGAGGTTCTGATCTGTGAACTATTTCTCTTTGATTGCAGCTGACAGCATTAACTATTTCTTCTCTTTGGTAGACTGACTGTCCATCCACAATACTCAGATTTCTCATCCCACCACCACAAGTGGGGAACAAGTGATTGCAAGGGATCAGCAGTGAGTCTTTCAGCCTCAGCAAGTTCAGACTAGCAAGATATTTAGGAAAAACTGTCAGTGCAAATGTCAGATAAACTGGCAAAGTTTGCAGTGGGAAGCTCCTCAAACTCAGTTAGTTCACTGAGAACAATTAAACTACAGGAATTCTGTATTTTATTCTTAAATTATTCTTAAATTCTTAAGTTTGAACCATATACCAATGGTCTGCATATACCAGATGTGCAGTCAGAGAACATCTGTTAAGTGCACCTGCAAAAGGTAATTAAGAAAATTGTCACTGAGTTTAAATTCTAGTATTTGCCCTTACATTTTTTAACATATAACCCCCTCCCTTTCTGTGAGAACTACAGAGTTCATTGTAAAAAAAGGGCATCAAAGAATTAAGCAGTGAAATATTGTGCCTTACCACTGTAGATCTGGTCTTTCACCTGAACTGAATTGAGTCCAGCTCGATTTATGTACCACAGATGAGTGCTAGAGACAGCTGAACAATATCACAATGCATGCTTAAAAGAAACCAGACTTCACTAAGCCAGCAATTATGGAATTGTTTACATGAAAAATGGAAGAGCATGGGAACATCTAGTACTTTCTTGCATGAGCTGCTGGAAAGAATACAGGAAAATATAATTACAGTATTAGCTAAAATGAAGACAGGACAAGTTGTAAAAAATATGCTGGTTCTCTTATGTGTCATCATGCTGGACCAAAAACCATTGTCTGTCTCAGACCCAACAAAAGTTCTGAAATTGCCTTTTTTTAAGTAAGGTTTTGCATCACACTGTGTAGAGAAAAAGTTCACCTCAGAGCTTCCTAGCAAGACAAGCAAAGGTTGGTTCCTAAGCATCCTTAATTTGCAAACCAGGCAGAGAGAATCACAGCGTGGTGCCAGATCCTCAGGAGCTGTCATGAGCACAGAGCTTATCACAAAGTGATGAAGCTTTGCTTGCCTTATCAAATTCAAGTTAAACATTTTGTCAGATAAACATTCATAAAGCAGTTACCTAAAGGTGCTAAACTGAAAAAACATCAGAAACACCCAGGGACTGATCTACACCTACTGCAGAAAGAAAAAATACAGAATGTTACACTTCTCTTCCTTAGTGAAAAATTTAATTTCACTATAATATTAGAGAAAATATCATTACAAACAGAAAAGACTGATGCTACTAATGCAAAATCTAGAGAATCCACATAGTGAGATTTCTGCATTGTTCCCTTAGCTCCTCAAATATGTTTTAAATAAAATTGTATTTCATGGGACTTTCATGGGGAGCATTAATCAAATTTATGTACCAAAGTCCCATAAAACCAGCACTTACAGCAGATTAACCAGTCATGGCAACAATAAACAGGACTATATCAGACAGTGCATGGATAATACACTGATAAAAGCATAGAAGAAATTATATTCCCTCCACTAAATCTTTCAGATTGGCTGATTCTTGATACTTCTAGTGCTAGCAAAGGATGGAAATTCATGGACAGGGGCCCTTAAATAGCACTTACTACTTTACAGGGCTGAGACCATGAAGAGCAGGTAGATCTCCAGTGTGGACTTTTTCAAAATGTGGTAGGGTCACTCACACTCCCAGAGCAGACACTTCAGGGTGTGGTGATTTATGGCCAAGATTTGTGGTATCCATTAACAGAGCATGTTTTGATCTTTGCTGTAAGGGTTTGGGGGAGAAAGAAGCAAAAAGTGTAACCATGCACATCTGTTGTAATGCCCCAAAAGAAATGCCCCTACAGCTGAGAGCTGGGACACCTCAGGATGTTGTGTTTACACCATTTTCTTGGACAAATTGAAAATAACTGCAGAAGAATTTGTTTGGAATTGTATCTGAACAGCCTTCTGAGCTCCTGCCTAGCAGTCCCCTCAAGAGGCTGGACAGGCTGCAAATGTGACACTGGCTACAATGTCAGAGGCCACTGTTCTGGCAGCCAAACCACAGGAGGAGCTGCCTCCTCCTCCACACGGATTTCAGCTCCTGCTCTGGCCCCCTGCTCCCTCCTGTGCTGGTGTGAGCAGCTGTGCAGTGGTGCAATAAACTGACCAGGTCAAAACCTGCCATGGCTGTTTCCTCCCCGAGCTCCTTCTCACAGAGCTGAGCTCTCTGGCTCGCTGGGTGGCTGCCCAGGGAGAGGGGCTGGGAGTGCACAGCTGAGCAGACAATAATGCACAGGCCAAGGACAGATGTCTGCCCAGGAGTTGTGGGCACTGCTGGAGCTGCTGCCCTCTCACAGCACCCAGCTCCAGCAGCCTGCACTGTGCCTGCACCTCGGGGGCAAAGGGGCCAGCTGGACAAGTGCCTTCCCTCATTCTGCATTTAAAACTAGCTTAGTTTGTTGGCTACATGATTTTATATGTATTTTTTATCTTAATGTTGTTATGTTGTGGGAAAATAGAGACTTTGTTATGTAAAAATGTGTGATGTGTTATCATAGTAATATATATATTTGTATATGTATAGGAAATGCATTATTTAATACAGCATATTATGCTTGTATCTTGCTAACATTTTATAGGAAGAAAAGATGTTAGTTTACACTCTGGGAAAAAATAAATTTTCTATACACTGTAACCATAGGGAAAAAAAATCAAAGATACTTCTTTGGTATATATGATAGAAAGACATTGAGAATAGGGGAACTCAGCCTCAGTTCTGTGGCAGAATAGATGCTGATAAAACAATTGCTGTAAGAAACACTTTCCTCCTCTGAATCTCATTTCTAGCCTGTAATTGTATTAGGCTGCTCATCAGATTCTGCAAATTCATGTGCATACACTCTCTGGATGATTTTTACAAACATGTAATCTGCTTTTTCAGTCAAGCATTAACACAATCTTCTTTAGGCTGCAGATTTTCTACAGCCAGGACAATGCTGAGGAAATTTATCACATTGCTCATACAGACAATGCAGTGGGAGAGCAGAATTAAAGTCTATGTATTCCAAACCCCCCAGCAATAGTATAAACAGGAGATTTGTATGGATAGTCCTGGAAACTGCACTGAATCTGCAGCCTGGAAGGCTACAGGCAGACACATGGCTGCCACTGAATGAGCATAAGTAGCTGTTCCCCTTTCATCTTCTGCCTAATAAGCCTTCTCAGGCAGTGGGAAGGAACAGATTTTTCAAGTGCACCACTCTGCCTAAAGGAAGAGTGAACTACAAAAACAATTCCTGACAAAAACCCGTCCAACTAGTTCTTACTGCCTTGCAGCAGTATTTCACAATCTTCCAATGAAATACAGCTCACTGACAGTTTCACCTGAATATTGTTCTGGACACTTATGAACAATTCTGCTACCTTGAAAAATACAATTGCTTTCAGACCATACCAGTTTTTTTGTAACAGCACATCCCCACGACACAGACATTTCACGCCTCTCATACTCTCTCAGATTTACTGAGCACCTGTGCTTTGGGATGAAATTTGGCATTGTGAACTTCAGTCTAAAGACATTTGGCTACAAATCCAAAAGCTATCACATGAACCACATAAGGCTGTCAAGAAACCAGAATAAATCAAACTGGAGATGACTTGCTGCCAAAGCATGCACTGTGTTTATAACTGTTCACTCTGCATTCAGCAAGTGGTTGTAAATAGTAATTATGAAAAAATAAATACAGTGTATTTATGCAGGAGGAGTTCAGTTAGGATGACTAAAGTGTACACAAAGATGAAATAAAGGAGGCAGAAACTGCTGCAGTGCACAGCAGATTACAAGAGCACTGCCTGCTACACATGTTAGCAGGGAGTATTAGAGCTGAGAATGATTACTTTATATATTAAGTATGATACTGCTCTGAGACACAATTTCTGAGGTAACAGCAAATTGAAAGTTTTCAGTTTATGTGTTTTCAAACTTTTAAAAAGAACTGTAACAATTCTTTCAGTGTTTGCTTTGCAAATTGCAGCAATGTGTAATGCTGTTTCTTGCAAGATTCATCTTTTCTCTAATTAATTCCTCCTGGCCAAAATAATGCTACAGTTTAAGAAACCTTCAGCAATCTTTTATGTAAATATCAAAAAACCAGTGACAAATACCAAAACTTGTATTGCTCTCCAGCTTTTCATGTGTACTCATTTTTCTTTTATAAACACAATTGTCACAGGGGAGGTTACTCTGCTCTCCTTTCTTGCCATTCCAGTTATGAGACTCTGGCACTTTGGTTCTTTCTGGGAACTGTTCCCTTCTTTTTCCTTGGTGGTTTCCTGAGCAGCAGTTTCATTCCCCGTAGGGAAACGTGTTCTTTGTTCTGAAAGAGACACTTTTCTCTGAAGCATTTAAGTCACAGGAGCAGAGTGCTTTCACTGCAAGATAAAAGATCTGGTTTCAGGTATGCTCTTGTCTCCCTGGCCAGAGAATTAGGCCAGGCTGGCTCCACAGAGCATGAGCAGGGCCATCCTTTTACGGGCATTTTTCTCTTCACACCACCCAAGTAACAACAAACATTACCTAACAGCTGTCACAGGATTTGACAGATGCACACGATATTGCAGATAGTGTTACAGAAACACCAAGTGTTACAATAATGGATTACACATCAAGAATAATCTGCTCCTGCTTGTCTTTTCCTGCTGTATCGAGGTTCTGTGGAGGTTTGTGGTGCCCCACAGAACTCTCATTTTGTCACAAACTTGTTCCTTAAACATTGAACCTGAAAAGTAAAACTAACCTCCCCCCTTGACAATTATCAAAATGTTCATTTTGGACAAAAAATATTTACATTTAGTCATTTTTTAAAAGCCACAACAAAGACTAGACAGCATATCACACGGAGCTAAGCACCACACACAGCTGAGCCAGCAGCCCACCAGTCTTTCATGGAGACAGAACAGGGGCTCACTGGTAACCCTGAGGGACACTGAGAGTGCTGGAATGTCCTGTTCTTAAAATCACAATCAGCTGGCAGCTTTCTTCAGAACAGGGAACAAGAACACAGAACACCAACAGCAAACAGAGGGCTAGAGGGAGGGAAGAGAAGGGAGGTTCAGATGAGGTACCAGCCACCCACATCCGGGGGTTTTATGCTATTTGTAAATCACAAACACCTGTTTCATTAACAAATTTACACATAAAAGGCTTTTCTATAATCACTGACAATTGCCAAGGTTCTGTTCACAGAAAAAGTGGCACATACTTTAACTGGGAAGCACTTGCTCCTGTTGCTGTTCCATTACTGTGCCTGTCTGCCCACACAGACCAGGCTTTTCCTGAGATCAGGATGGGAACTGCTCCTCGTGCTCTGAAGGGTCTCCTACAAAACAAGTGAACAAAATTCTCCTACAATTGAACAAAGTTCTCCTACAAAACTCTTGAACAGTCTGTCATTCCAAATGGAGTTATCACACATGAAACAAGGAGGGCTGGAGGGAAGTAAGGCTCATTTCTTGTCTGAATCCTGAGGTGATTGAATTACAGTGCATTTGAACATGGATGAGAGATGGGGAAAGTCCAGGGGATCACCAGGGAAAAATCTCTGGGAGAAGGAAGAAGCTGGAGAATCCTGGAAAAGGCTCTGTGAGTGTTTCACTGGATGGGAAATGAATAATACATGAGGGTGAACTGTTTACACAATAACATCCATAAATACATGTGTACATACACAGAGCCCCACACCCCCACGAGTCTGCATAAATCTCTCTGATGAAATTGTGCTCTCTGCTGACAAAACAAGCACCACAGAATTGATTCTCACTTAAGCAGGACCAGTGATTCCATGATCCAGGGCAAGGACTGGGATTTAGCTTGACTACTCAAGCTAAGATTTACCCAGCTGTGTCCACCTGTATCATGCTGTCCCAAAAGAATTCCATTTCAAGACAATAATTTACATTTACTATTACCTGAAATTACAACAGAGTTAAGTTCCTCTTCCACAAGGAACAGGCAGGTTCCAAACACAAATGAGGTTTTAGCAGGTGTGGCACTTGTCATGTGCCTGGGGGGTTCAGGGGCTTGTGTGACACCTTCCCCCAGTGCCCCCAGCAACTGCTGTGCTGTGTAGAGACATCTACATATCCACCTATCTGTTCTTTTAAAAAAAAGGAAAAAATGTTGTTTGTTAGAGTTCATCTCAGTATATCTAGGACTGTATTTTGAGGAAAACAGCTATGTCCTTTCCCCCAAAATAAGAAGGACAACTCCCACATGTATATGCAATAAAACTGTATTTTTTGTGTGGTTTTGCCTTTTTTTTTTCTTTTAATACAGACATTTGTACACTTTCTTACAAAACTGCAAGTAACTACACTTCTCTTAAATCATTTTTGGTCGGCAAGTACTGTAAAATCTTTGTGTGCAATTATCATGTATTTACAGGGCCTCGTGTTAGTGATTTTCAATGATTATTACAATAATGTCACACACTCTCAACATAAGACATGGCTTAAGATAAATATATTAGTAAATAAATATTCTGAGAACATATTTCCATACATGAAATGTGCTGCTATACATATACAGAATATATACAAGATGCTTTCTAGCTTTTAAAACATTTTTAAAAATGGTAATGAAGGAGAAAGAGCCCTTTGACCATATTACAAATCTTTACAGCAAATTTTATACAAAACAATTTTAAGTGCTATAAGACAATTTTAATTAAAAACATTTTAAATAGTGCCTCATGAGCCAAACACAATGACAACTGTTCATGTAAGTAGTAGAAAGGCATTTTGTTATAAAAACCATCTCTCATGGCCAGCTAGCCTGTGAGTGTGCACTGGGCAGAGTTTTGTGTTAAATGTCAGCCCCAGCACAGAAGGCAGGTGTAGGGTGTCTGGCAGGGCCTGCAGAGACTTGTACCAGCAGAGATTTCCACAATGTGTGGGACCAGGACATCTGGGATCACCACGAGCCAGAATATTCAAATCTTTTTAAGAACCACTTTCAACACAATATGCTATTTAGTTACAGATACAATGAATCTTAGGTGGCCTTTACAGTGCCTCACAAAACACCAAGCAGAATAACCAAGCTAGTATACCATAGCTTCTACAATGCATTTCTTTTTTAGTGGATGAAGGAGAGGGTAAGACTTAAAAACTTTAAAAATCAAAAAATCACAAACCTTTAGAGTTTGTTCTCCCAACACACACCACTTACTTCAGCTATTCAGAGAATGAATAAGTTTTTAATAAGCTTTATACACAGAAAATGTGTTTATTGAAATTTTTCTTTTAATCTTATACCCAGGTATTGCCTTGTATTAATTCTCTGAACAGCTGAATTTTGGTGTTTGTTGATTGAAAAGATGTAATGTGAATTCCTTTGGATGGAACTTTTTTCCTGACTTACTGGGTATGAAAACAAAAGGAAATAGACGTTTCTTAGATGTTTCATTCTTTTAAAATAGTTCATTTGGAACTACAGAGAATACAAGCTATCTTTGCTGGGTCTCACAACCAGCCCAGTGGCAAGGACATTGCTTTGGCAGAGTATGAAGTGTACATCTCTATCTCATGTCTTTGAAGTATCTCCAAAGTGTACTGGACTTAGGACAAATCTTTTCAGAAGACTGGCACTGTGGGCATTAAATACTTAGTTTCCCTTTAGAAGAATTCCTGCTGTGAATACACCACAGGATGACACTGTGTCCTCAGGCACATGCAGCATGACAGGCAATTTAACCCATGCTATGGTAGCCTCTTACTCAGAAGCTGCTGTTTCCACAGGAAACAATTGCTATCAGAAGTGACGACATAAATTATCTCATGATAACAAACATCCCCACTAGGACAAGAACAAGAACAAAAGTATGTGCCCAGGCTAATGGGGTACAGAGAGCACTCTGTACACAAGACAAAAATGAAGCACAACTGGCTGGGCCCAAGAAACCTTTACAACAGATCAATCTATGGAAGCTACATCAACCACAGCAAAGAAGAAAACAATGATCAAACCAAGTCCCTCACTTTCCCACACACACAAAGGTGACAAGCACTGCTTCCCTTGGGCATGCTTGCAGCCAGTAAGGAAACAAGAAACCCTGTTTCCAAAATGAGCCAGCAAAGCTGCAAGCACACTGCAAGCTCTGTTTTCCTGCACATGCCAGCATTCCTCACAGCCATAACAGGGGCTACAGGTGCCTGAAAAACTTCCTCTAGGAGGAAAAGTTCATTACCTACAAAGGTAATAATACCCTTTCTAAGCACTTTGTTCGAGCATCTGCTTGAGGGAGGGGTCCCCAGCATTCTTCACTGGTCAGAAGATACAATGAGGTCCATGGTTTAAATACAGGAAGTGAGGATGAGAACATTCTGAGCTATCAGTTTCCTTACCCTCACTCTGTTGAAACTAATCCTAATGGCAGGACACCTTCCTAGCCAAACCATCAGAGCAGCATGAAAGGGGGGAGAAGGGAAGAGGAGAAAGGAGACAGTCCAATGCCTCACCTCCCTCAAAATCGCTCAAATAACTTGCTGGCTGCTAGGATTTGCTACTGGGATTAGTCAGTATCTGAGCATCCATTCAGCAGCTGTATCCCTCTGGATTACTATATTTCAAGGTGCTATCTGGTTTCTAAGGCAGGTGTAGCCCTGAGCTTATCAAAGGCTGGACTCCTTCAAGTAGGAGATAACAGCATCTACACATAGCCTGGCTTATTTAACACACTGTGTTACCTCTCAGCAAGAGGTCACTTCTAAAAAGAAAATATAAATAACACTTTGTCATTAATATAGAAATGGCACTAGAGCTCAGAAATGCTCCACACCATGTCCCACATGGGCTTTGCACACAAATCAAGGCCTGAAGGCTTCAGGCAGGAGGGACAAAGGAGACAATCAAACTGATGTGAACACAGAGGAAGTAGGGGAGGGACTTCTCCACATTACCACTTTTGTGTGTTTGTCAAAGCTTAAAAAAAAAAATCAAGTCCATGAGAATTTGGAGTCTCTGATAAGCTCCGCTTCTCCATCTGGGATCATCTGGGCAGGTCTAGTCACTGATTTGGCTTCTCTCCAAGGGATGAGATCCAGCACCTGAAGGATAAAGAAAGCTAAGGAATATTTGCATGTAGAATATTGCATACAGTTTTGGGCCCCCAGAACAAGACACTGACTGGAGTTTCGCAGAGAGCCAAGATGCTCGGAGGGCTGGAGCACCTGGTGTGAAGAGGCTGAGGGATCTGGGCTGCTCAGCCTGCAGTAAAGGCACCCCCAGCAGCTTTGCAATAACTACACAGAGGTTGTCCCAGTGAGGAAATCACAGTCTTCACAGACGTGTTCTGAACAAGAGGTGAGCGAGTCAAGTTGAAGTGTGAGATGTTCAGACTGGATATAAGGAAAATCTTCTGACCATAATGGCAGTCTAGCACAGGCACAGGAGGCAAGAAAGGGACTGCACTCTGTGTCCCTGAAGGTTTATCCAGCCTGACAGGATGAATTTGCTCAAATCTGACAAACTTGGTCTGGTCTCAGAGCTGGCTCTGCTTTGAGCAGGGAGCTGGACTAGCTTATGGCCTGAGGTCCCTTCCAAAGCAGGATACCTTGTGATTCTATGAACACCCTTTAAAATAATCCTGGCAAGGCAGGTCACAATATCCCCCTCTTTCTGTGAGTAGTTTATTTTTTTTCTCCTTGTCTATGTCCACAGCAGAGACTTTCCCACATATTCTTCAATGGCAATTCCAAGATTTTCACTTTAAAAAAAAACAAAACAAAACAACAAACCTTCAGCTTGTCTGTCATCTCTCAGAGTGGCCTTGCCTGCATAGGCAACTCATCACAGCTGCCATGACTAGCACAGAGTCCCTTGCTGTGGGAACTCTAATGGGGACCCCATCCCACAAAGGATGAGCATGAAAGCAATTACAGGGTTAATTAGTGAGCTATCATCTTCTCCTCTGGCTATGACCAAATGAGCACAGGTAACCAGGGAATAATACTTTGGGGCAAATGGTCAGTCAACAACCTGCTCTTATGTGAAGATTGGAGTAACCTTTACGGCTGCAGGTACCTCGGTAGTTGGCAGCATTTCATACACTAGCACAGAAAGGTAAAAAAAAATCAAGAAAAGCATATATGTATGTTACCTGTGGCCTTTGTGGTCATCATAAGCTTCTGGGAGTTCAGAGTGGGACTGGGAAAGGGCATTCCAGTTTCCTCCTCCTGAGAGTAGCTCTGCTGCAGGAATGATGTTGCCTCGTAGCACACCTCCCTCTCGACCTGTACCTCTCCAATACTTTGACAGTGCAGGTAAGTGTCCAGCTCAGGTGTTCCATCCCAGGAGCCACAGCCTCCTATGTGGGTCCCTTGGTGCTCTGGTGGTAGAATCAGCTCACAGTCTCTGTCTTCAGGAATTATGGGAATGCGTTGACCCAGATCACATACACCCTTACAGCAGTTTGGCAAGGTGTCATCAGGAAGCGTGTACTGCACATTCACTGCATAGTCTTCTGTATAGCAGCCACCACCTCCACTGCCACTGTTGCTACTACAGGCTACCTGCTTCTCTTCATAGAAGCAGCAGGGCAACCCCTCATATTTAACCCCATCTGTCCTATGTAAGTGGTCTGAGTTAATACTGTACAAGCCTGGGGTGTTCCCTGACTGTGGTTCAATTCCTTGGCCACATGTCCCCCACAGTGGAGAGCTAAGGAAGAGTGCACTACAGTCAGCTGTGCCATTGCTAGGCTCCAGGGCAGAGTGCTGGAATTCAAAGCAGCATGCGCATGCCTGCTCTGAAATCGACCCTGCTATCTCTGGATTCTTCCAGTTCCTTTTAACATCCAAGGCAGCACCAGGAGCGGCCTCAGGTCCTCCCTCTGAGGTAGTGCCATTTGGATCCCTGTGCTCTAGTGAGGAATTACTGCTATAGTTCATATCCATGCTGCAATTGGACAGTTGGTCCCCTGAGGAAGAAGCTGGCACAGGCCGGCAGTCAGCACCCACCACACCGTGAGCTGGAAGCTCGTCCTGGTGGGGGCCCTCCAAGAGCACAATTGCACCCCTGTTTGCACCACCAACCTCACCCACTCGGCAAGGGCTCCTGCTGCGGTAAACGTACGGGTCATAGTCACTGCTCAGAGAGCTGCGGAACGTGGAGCAGCTCCCGTAAACCCCCTGGTTACTGACCTCAGTGCAGTCAACCATGGAATCACTGGAGGAGCAGTGGCACTGACCAGAACTGCTGCTGCTGCTGTCGCTCCCAGGGCAGTCAGCCAAATACCCACTGCACACCGAACGATGGCCGTGGTAGCAGCTAAAGCTGGAGGTACTGCCACTCTCCAAGCGGGACGAGGGCATGACGTGTACCACGGGAGGGAAAAGCATGCTGCTACCAGGCTGAAAGGCACGGGAAGGACCCTTTGAGGAAATGCCAGCTGGAAGCTGTCCATCTTGCTCAGGGTAACTAAGGCCTTGGAAGTAGTAGTGCTGATACATGGTCTCGTATCGGGAAAAGCACGCTGCTTTGGAAAAGTTGCGTCCGCCAAACTTGGGTCTTCGGAAGTTGTGAGCTGGAGAGTAAGCCCTGTGCTCCAGGCTACAGTGATGTGTGTTCAGAGCATGGTCCAGATGAATAGGCTGGTAACTGCGAATATAGGCTGGGGACGGGGCTGGGTAGAGGCTCTGCTCACCGTGCCTCTCGACTGTCAGTAAGGTGATGGGGTTCCCGTGGGGGTCCATGCTTGTCCGGGTGGGGTACGCCGTTATCTGGCCCGCTCTGTGCACCCGGCCCGGGTAATGCACCGGCAGAATCACCCTCTGCTGCCGGCTGCGCGCCGCGCTGATGGATTCCAGACAGACCGGAGCTGCGTTCCCCTTCTTCTGCTCTGAATGAGGGAAACAACAAGGGAGAAGTACAACTAGCAGGTATACTTTATGCAAGAAAGAAGGGTATTTTGTTTTCCATGTCATTACGTGATGCAGCAATTTTTTACACAGAAGGAAATAAGAGCAAAACAAAAGTCAAAAGCATGTCTGGAAAACTTTGAAACACTCAAATGTATTTGCTTAAAATTCAAAAGAAGTGAATTTATTTCAGATACTGTTCTCATATACACAAAATAGTTTGCTTACATCTTGCAGAGGCTGAGAGAGGCTGGAAGTCATTGCTCAAATTTTCACTTTACACATTTTTACATAAATGTGCAGCAACAGAAAACTTTCTTAAGACAGCGGAAATGAAAGCAGGAAGAGGGAAACCACGTTCCATGTTACACCACCATGGAAAAATAAAAGCCCATACATTGTTTTCTTTGTAATTCCCAGGGGAAAACCTATCCCTCTTCTCCATGTGCTTGCACTCAGGGCTGCACAACACTGCCCTCAGCTGGGCACCATCCCCACCCCAAGGTTATGCCAGGGGCTCTCCGCTGTTCTCAAAGAGTTTGGGGCTACCTGGGCTGTGTTACAACAAGGACTGAGAGCTCCATGGAGATTCACAAACAGGTGCACGTTTTATTTCATCTTTTCAGCTGTCTGAAATAAACAACACACGAGAGCATCCCCTCTGCAGCACTTACCTATGATGTTGTGGCGGCAGTGAGGGCAGGTGTGGTGCTGCAGCAGCCAAGGATCCACACATTTCTTGTGGAACCGGTGAGTGCAAGGAATGACACGCAGTTCCTACAGGAACAGATGAAGGACCATGAAAAACTATCTCCAAACAAGTGAATTCTTCACAGCTCGCTCCTAGTTTTTTCAACTTGGCTAATAAATGGAGCAAGTCCTAGTCTTGAAATGTTAAGGAAAAAAATGGCATCAAGACAGCCGAGAGCACAACAGCCAGTGCTCAGCTGCCTCTAAAAGAACAGTCTGCAGGCTCCATGAACTCCATGCAGATACAGGACATTTCTCTAAGATGCTTTTTGTAGTATGCCCCATGACTCAACAGTTTTCCTTAATATATTAAATAAACTTAAACAAAACAAAACAAAAAAAACAAGAGTAATGATGTACCTTTCCTACAATTATTCACAATGGAAAACACTCAGGTAAAAGCAAAACCAACACAGTGTATATGATACTTCTTCCCTTGCCCAGGACTCTTATCCTTCAGCTGTGATCTCTTTACAGGATATCTCAGAAACCTGCAAGAGTACCTTCCAAGTACTGCTCATGTCTCCCCCTGAGCTTAACTTTCCAATTTCTGACATGCTTTGGAAGGAGTTTCACAGGGCTACTATCTCCTGGTGGAGAAACACCACACAACTTTGTATTCCCCTCTGTCCCCAAGTAAATGTAATCTGGGTCTAAAAAGTCTTTGCCCACTCAAAAAAATTTTTTTTTTTACAGAAATAATTTAAAATATTTGATCATTTTACAGCTACCCTTTCCTGAAGCACCTTTGTTTCCATTCTGTATCTTTTGTGACGTGAGGTCAGAAGTACACAGTACTCTAAGTGAGATCATGACTAAATTTACACTGTGGTGTAATTATGTTTTCTGTTCAGTTCTCTAGACTTTTCCATCTCATTTCTAGCATCCTGATTTGCCTTTTTAACTGCCATGAGGCAGTTAAACTGTCACCAACATGCTTTCAAAAAGCTATCTAAAGCATCAAGATCTTGTTCCTGAATAGCAATGCTCAGCTCCCAACCCATCCCTGATATATGTGAAGCTCTTCCCTATGTCTATCACTTCAAGCTGAAGTTCATGCCTGAATTTCCTCTCCAGTCAGTTTGTACAGCCCTTTTGAAGTCCTTGTCTACCTTCACCCTTGCTAATAATTTCCCATCAACTAACTTAATTAAACTTTCTATTTACACCTTGCAGAACTCAAATATCCAGTATATTTTCTATTGCCTTAAAAATTAAGACTCTTTTATGAATCATTTCAAAATAAAATGTCCTCACGTAATCTTTCTAACAGAAGTTGATAGCTGTGAACATTGACTGTCTCTATTTTATTTATTTTAAGGAGCCCATTTTCTATTTCACCCTTTTGTTGCTTCCTCTGGGTAGAACTGTCATGGACACCAAGTCCTGACATCAATACAGCGATAGTAACTGAGGAGTCAAAAAATTGTTCCTGAGCCTTTTCCTCTTCCTTCTTCTCCTCTGGTCTCCCAGCACTGCTGTGTACTTGACACTTTTAAGTGAGGGTGCCATCAAATCTTGAAAAGCACAACCCTAAGGATATTCCTTAACTCCAACAGGGAGGTGGTAACCATCATCATCTTAGTGCATGACTTGTCAAAAATACTCAGAGAACCAACTGATGAGGCAACCCTGACTTCTCTGTGACTTGTTCTTCAGAAATGCAAGAACACTGGACTTGCAAATGGGGTCCCTCACCTCTCCCTTTGCAGCATGGAGAATTTCCAGCTGCAGGGTGCAGCTGAGGCCAAGCTGGCTGCTCAGTGTGACCAAACTGACAGGCAGCACCAGCTCAGCACACAGTGTACCCAACAGCCAGCCACATACCACAGTGCTAGAACCACCTACATTCCCAGCCCATGGTGAAGAAACCTTTCATCCTTTACCTCCCCATCAATGTACTTCTCCAAGCAGATGGCACAGTCAGAGGTGGAGCTGCTACTGAGTGTATCCAGTGCTCCACAGTTACTTTCTCGGTGTCCCTTACTTTTGGACTTAAACTTCCTGGTCTCCATTTTCTCCAGTGCTTGCACTGCAAGCCTGTTCATGGAATTCTACATGAGAAGAAAGAAAAAAAAAAAAGAAAAGAAAAAAGGGAAAAAAAAAAGCCAATGCTGCTGTGTAAGGGACTAGAGTGTAGTAGCAGAGAAACACCACCATAATATATCTTACAGATCATGTCAGGCCCAACTGATGTATATTTTCTTAAACTAAACAGAGAAAAGGCTAATTAGAATTCAGATTGAAGTCTCATGAAAAGAATGCCACATGCAGAAGTGAGAATGATAAACTACTCTGAATCAGAACTAGGTGAAGGTGCTGACAAATGGGATACACTGCAACTGCTCCATTGATAGGCAGCAACTGCTCAAGCCAACATATAAACCTTGGCCAGGAACTTCTTTTTATATGTCAGTATTGATTGTAATGCCCCAGAATGCTGTTAGCACCGTATTACCTGGAGCAATACTTGAGGGAGGGATTAAATGAAATGTTATAAATTAGCTGTATCATTTCCTCCAGGACAAACTCAAAGTATGTCACCTGGAATTTCTCCTAACCAAACCTTTTACCTTCAAAACCCCTCCCGTTTCAATAGATGTTATCCTATTGAAAAGATTTGTGATTTATTTTCATTCATCTCCACAACACAGCAGCAGGAGTCTGGACTTACTGAGAAGTACACCAGTGCTACTGATACCCTGTGAGCAACCAGAAGTGTTCTTTCATCCCAGTGGCTAAGTGGATTGCTTCTGTACTGTTTTCATTTCATTATTTGACTGAACAAACATCATGGATCAGTGTAAATCCCCTTTTAAAGATATTTCTAAGTTCTTCCAAAGGCCTACATGCATAGATAAAAGCACTGAGCCACCGAGATTATTACAAGCCAGCATCCTGTATTTCCAGAAGTTGTGAGCACATTTTAAGGACAAAGTAAGAGAAGCTGATTTGAAGCATTTGGTGAATTCCCATTACTGCTCTTACCTGACTACGTCGCTGTTTCAGTTTGATCTTGACAAGGAGAATGAGGCAAACAAGAGACACGACCACAAAGAAGGCCAGGAAAATTCCCATATCAAAGTACTCGGTGGGTTGCTTAAAAATTAAAACAAAGGTATTATTTTTCCTTCCTTTAAGTCATACTCAAATCTGTTTCTTCCTCTTTTAATTTCTCAGGGACCATTGCTGAATGTACACAGTCAGAATGGCACAAGTCAGAGTACACAATGTTCTGTTCATCACCTGGGATTCTATGAGACAAAACCTGTGCTTCATGTGCCACTGCAAGTGAACAGAACACACAGAATGCCAATCATGTCAGATTTACAGTCTCTGAACTGCAAAACCCAGGTTTTTTAACTGAGTGAATCACACCAAAACAGATTTTTTATAGCTTATTGAGTTGTTTATGTATGGAAGTGACTGAAAATCATCATCTGAATTTTCAAAAAATGGTCCACTTCTCAAATACATTTCTTAAGAGAAGGATTCCATTAAAAACAAACCCAAAACACCAAATCAAAGTGGCAACTGGGACAGAGATGACCTCTAGGTTTGTTCTTCTGTAAACTATATGTAGAGAGTGTTAGGGAAAAAACTAGCTAGAAAAAATATTTTACATTACAATTACAAATGTCAGATAATCTCATAGTTAATCAGATAATCTCATGATTAATCCATGTTTAAAATACTACACAGAATTATTAGGTAACACAGGGAAAGCCACCTTACAAAGCTGAATCACCAGGAGTGTGCAATAACTAAGTTACTTAATCAAGAAAAAGGAAAACTATTGTGTGAATTTTTTAGCCATTCCTATACTCAAAAGTATGTTCTGAAAGACAACAGATGCCACTGTGGATTTGATACTTGTACTAGCTGCAGCTGCTTGTTCACAGTGCAGTTACTCAGTTTGTGTAGTTTAAGAGAATTTCACATTATTAATGGCCATAAGGAGCATCAGAACACCTTCACCCTCAGAGTGGTGAGCAGCAACACCAGCAGTGATACCCAGAGAAAGGATCTCAAAGTCTCACCCGTGGGGGGCGATGCTGAATCCTGGCCCGTGCCACTTTCTGCTTGTTCACAATGTTCATCAGCTTGACAGCATCAGCACCTTTCACATACACCACTGGTCTCTTCAGGGGGTCCTCTGAGCCCTGGTTCAGCTGCAACAAAAAAGAAAAAGCAGTCTGCTCAAATGGCATGTTTCAGGAAAATCACCTTCCCTCTGGGCAATGCAGAGAATGCTTAAGGAGAATGAACATGGAATTGATTTCAGGCACTGATTGTTCTCTTCTAGCACAGACCTTTAGCTAAGGATTCTACAAAATTAAACCTGAATTAAACTTTTGACTTACACTGTCTTTTTGCCTTTTTTTTTCTTTTTTATGGACCAAAACTAAGACTAAAGACAAGCAAATGCTATTTCTGAACAGCACCTTTAACTTAGCTGCATTACGGATCAGTGCAGATATTAATAAAGTTAAACCTCACAATGAAGAAGAATAAAATCCTGCACATTCCAAAAAAATTGTCCCTGCTACATTTTATCAATCTTTCAATTTCAACATTATTCACATAGAAATTTCCTCAGCTTTCTGTGCAATCTCATATCAGAGTCCTGTCGTTCAGGATCTTTGTACCTAGCCAAGTTAAGTTAGTAATTTCTGACATTTAGCTCTATAAACTCATTCAAAATTGAGTTCTAGCAACGATGAGATCTATTGACTGCAGGATGGGGGGGCCCTCAAAGACTAAAGCATTTGAGTACAATTCACTCTGAAACTTCCTCCCAGGTCCAGCTATGTTTTGTCAAAAAGGCCAAATCATAGAATCAGAAAATAATGTGTGTAGGAAGGCATGTCATGAGCCCGACCTCCTGGTCAAGGCAGGGTCAACTATGACATCAAATCAGGCTGCTCATGGCTTTATCCAGTCAGATGTTGAAAACATTCAAGTGTGGAGAACGTGCAACTTCTCTGGCCAACAAATCCAGAACAACAATCTGCTAAATTATATACCAGAGTGAAAATTAGACAGGAGGATTGTTCTGTTAAAAAATGGCACCAACACAATAAATTCATACAGCTTATTCTGACTTACAAGAAAAATGTGAGGACAGAGGCTGGTTGATACAAAACAAGCAATGCACAGACAAACAGATGGAAATGGTACAGGGGAAAGGAATGAGATGACAGGAAGGTGAGCAAATAGAACAAGAGCATCCTATGGCTGAGATTAACATATCTGCATTGTTGATAGCTACCTGTTAGCTCTGGCTAAGCCATGTAGAAATTACCAGCTGACTGGTCCATCATCCTGATTAAAGGATTCTACTTAAACTGACCAGATGATAATAACAGATTTCATTGAGACTTTTTAAAAACTGATTCTTTCTAGTATTTGAGATTTTCTGAGAACATTGATCTTTTAAGGGAGGTGCCTTGTGATTAGCTAAAAACTAACTGAAGTATCCAGGGATCCTATGTGTCTACAAGCCTTGCTGGCCTAGGGCCAAAGCCAATCACTGTCCTTCCATTCCCAGACAAATGCTCTCTCATGATTTCTTGTCTAAGAGAGAATTCTCCCAGTTCCTCAGTCATTTTGCACATTGTCAGACTCTTGCTAAACATGATGCTCTGGGTGCTGTTACTCCTCTTCAAACATGCAAAAGTAAAATTAGGAATCAAGTCAGACTTCAGATAGCGTTTCTAAAAATAGACGTTTCATTCTTAATTTATAGCAGAAGATACTCAGATCAATGGGAATAAATCCCATTTAGGCAAAGTCCTTTCATTTGGCATCTACCAAATTATCTGAGGACAATTCTTCTGGTCAGGCCTGCCTCCAATTTCTGTTCACTGACTGGAGGAGGGACTGCCTTTCATAATATTCCACTCCTCCCTTTCAAAGCAATCTCCCTAATTTGTTCTAGTGCTTGGTAACAAGCATACATGAGAAAACTTCCTAAAAAGCTCCCATCAGTGTCTTAGGATATTTCCACTTGAACCAAAGATACTCCAGCTCACCTTATGTCAGTTTTCCTTCCACTGTTACCTGTCATTGTTTGGCACATGAGTACCACAATGGTACTTATTTTAAAGACAAATTACTCAGCACCCCTGATGTCAAGGGTTCTGAAGACTTTAGATGAGAATCAAAATCCATTAAAAATGGATTCCAGAGCAGCATGAGAACAGAGCCAATCCAGTAACTGTTACTTCTAGAGTATGAAAGCTACATCCAGTCAATCCTCTGCTGTTTGCCAGTGTTTCCACAGGCTAGTACTGCTCTTTCATCTAACAGAGCCTATTTACTCTGCCAGCCACTGCTCTAAGCCACTAACCTTCTTCCATTTTATTGGTACGTCCAAAATATTCAAACATCCACTAGACTAGTTTCCCAGCTCTTGGGGACAGATGCAACCAGTTTATTACTTATAATCCAGCAAAGAAAGCTGTTGTTGTTAGAGGGAAAAGAGCAAGAGACAGTAACCAACTTCCCAAATCCAGAGCAGGGTGGCTGAACGCAACCAGAAGCTGCAACACAGAGTTACAAAACAGAAAAAGACAGATCACATCTTTGTGAAGATATTTTCCCTGTGTAGAAAAGAGGAAAGAAAATATCCCTGTGAATGTTTCCAAGACCAAGGCTACAACTTTGATGCACATGCAGACCACAGCACTCAAAGCATCCATTGCACAGGGTCTTCTGCATTCTTTGCCCAACAGATGCTCATTTCAGCTTTTTTAATGTAAACATTGATGATCTCTCTTTTCCCCCAAGAAATACAGGCTGCACTTAAAAACCTTCAGCTCCGTTTGTTTCTGCTGTAACAGAAACAGCAGTTATGTTTCAAGATGAAACAGAACTAAACCAAATGCAGACTATTTTTGTGCTTATATTTCTAAACTGAAATAACTCAGAATTGGCTGAAGTATGTTAAAGCCTTTCATAGGGCTATTACCTCACCCACTTGAAATAAAAAGACGAAAGTTATAACAAGACTTGGAAAAAAAAGAAAAACCCTGCTTGTCCACAAAATACATAGGCAGAAATCATCAGCTGTAAATGAGAAAGAAATAGTTATAATTTTAAAAAGAAACTTGTTTAGAATCAGGTTTGAAAGTCGTTTCACAATCTCAAAAATAGCAGCTGTTCAACAACACTATTGATCACAGGTGGGACAGAGCCAAACACCCTGTGTTTTGTACACAGAGCTGGGCAAAGAAAACCTCCTTGATTAGATAATGGGCCACAAAAAGTTTGCCTCCATCTTCTTTCAAAAGCATAATCCCAGACCTGGATTCTGGATTCTAGCAAAAGCTAGAAGAAAAATCTAACTCCCCAAAGTTTTCCCTTTCTACCAGGTTCCCAACACCTACATTGCTTCCTGCCTGATGTTGCTTCATACCTGATCAATGGCATCTGGGTTTTCAGAAACATCAAAGATGACGGCTGTGGCTCCTCGCTGTACTGCTCGTTTTGCCTGCAATAAGAAAGACAGCATCCTCAGTCCCACCCCAAAAGGTAACTTCTTCACTCAAAAATTACTCCCTCTCCTCATCTCCGGATAGAAAACTTAACATTTTGTGTTTCTGTGTAGTTAAAACAAATGACAGAACAATTACAAACACAGGAGTTCCTGAATCAGCATGGAACGTTTCACTAAAGCTTCTACAGTGTCTCTGCTCCTTCCTTCTCAAACCCCTCTTTCAACAAACTTTTAAAGGAATTTAAATGAGATTTAGACACTCTAAAGACTTTAAATATGAGAGTTTTTTTTTAGATTATGTTCTTTTCCCTCCATTTACTTGGAAGTGCCATTAAAAACCATCTTCTCTATAACGTGGGGTAGAAATGAGCTCACTAGTGTAGAAAATTAAGGTAGATCAGGTTCTTTATGTTTTTTCAGTGTCTCACATACTATGATACCACAATCTCAAAATGTGCCTCAGAGAATACTGCTTTTTCTGACCATCAGAGGTCAGAACTGTTGCATATGCTTCTTATGCTGATCAAAACTACATAAGTGCAAACAGCAGTTACAAATACAGTCCAAACGTGGAGTCACCACCTGCACAGATATTAAAATCCTCTGGGATAGAGAAAACACTATTTTAACCACTGAGGCTAACACAGGTGTTTTATCCTGTTTCTGCCACTGTGTCTCTGCACGTGCTGTTCAAATGTTGCTCAAGGGCTCCACAGAGCAGACATTCCCAGTAACTTTTCAAAATCCTATTGCCTTTATGGACACAGAATGCAAGAAACTAATTCTCCAAGCCATGACAGCTATCATCACCACAGTACTAAACAAGAAGCACTGGCCCTCCACAGGGACTACCAGAACCTGAACGTACATTGAGATATAAAAGAAACCAATAAAAGTGATAAATTATGAAACATTACTCAGCATTTTCCCAGAAAAATGTTGACCAACACAGAGAAGTTAGTTTGAATACATAAAGGTCATTTTCTTCGCTCTGTTCTTGTACTTTATTTTATACCAACAAGGCCCATCAGACAGAACATGAGGGAAACCAACTCCCAAATCGGAGCTTTTCTCAGCCCACCAGGTATTTGTCCCCTTTGAAGTCGGCGCACCTGGTTAATGACTAAGAACTGCTGGGGAGGAAGAGTTAAAAGGAATCTCCCACCCATTCTCCTTTGCAATAGCCCTGAGGTGAGGGCTCATCCAGGCTTCCCTAGAAGGCCCCCCTCACTGACACGCACCGCTTACAGAACTGTTCAGGCTATTTAGATTGTTTTTTTCAGGATGATCAGTCAACAAGCAAGGCCCCTTGATCTCTGAAGACATTTCTAAAGGGATCTTGCAGATCGGCGCTGATAAAAACTCCTTAACTGCGTGAATACACTGAACGAGCAGCGAGCTGCCACACCAGGTGTTAAGAGATGAAAAGCACCGAGTAATCGGCAAACAGGGGTGACCCGTCCGGCCATCCTGCCCTCGTCGTTTCGCCGTGGCCAAGCGCAGCTCGCAGCCCGAACCCAGCCGGGCTCCGGCCGCCTCCCCGCCCGTCCCGCCCGCGGCCCTGAGGGACCGCCGGCCCCGCACAGCGCCCCCCCACGGCCGCGGCGCCCCCGCGCCGGAAGCGCCGCCCGTCCCCGGCCATGGAGGGGAGAGGATGGCGCTGGCGGCCGAGGGTTTTATTCCTTGCTGGGGTTTAAATCGGGGTACGCAGGGAAAGGTTCACTCCTGCCAAACTTCCTGGGGCACGACTCTCCCCGCACAAGGCCGCAGGTGCCATGTCCGTAGTGGGGTGGCGAGGCGCTGCCGCCGCCCCGAGCACCGCACGGGGAGCTGAGCGCCAGCCCTCCCCAGCGGCCTCGAGGCTCCGGCTCCGCGACTTGCTGGCCGCCCGACGGGGCAGGTTCCGCTGGACGGAGATCAGAGCGCAGCTGCCTCTCCTCCGCCTCCCCCTGGCACAGCTCGGCCCTAAAAGCGGGCACTCTGGAGAGAGGCAGAGCACTGCGAGCCGGAGCGGGAGCCTCCTGTTCGCTGGGCTCTGCCCTCAGCTCGGGCCGGGG
The DNA here is from genome assembly GCA_013397245.1 of Thryothorus ludovicianus. Taxonomy (NCBI): domain Eukaryota; kingdom Metazoa; phylum Chordata; class Aves; order Passeriformes; family Certhiidae; genus Thryothorus; species Thryothorus ludovicianus. The sequence goes on along the minus strand of VZTB01000708.1, from coordinate 914,196 downwards.
GAGCGCTCGGGCTCGCTGGGCTCTGCCCTCCTGCCCTCAGCTGGAGCCAGAGGAGGGATATTTGGAGCCGGAGTGGTCATGTTCACTGGGCTCTGCCCTCCTGCCCTCAGCCTGAGCCAGAGGAGGGATATTTGGAGCCGGAGCACTCATGTTCGCTGGGCTCTGCCCTCCTGCCCTCAGCTCGAAGCCGGGAGAGCCGGAGCGCTCTTGTTTGCTGGGCTCTCCCCTCCTGCCCTCAGCCGGAGCCAGAGGAGGGATATTTGGAGCCGGAGCGCTCGGGTTCGCTGGGCTCTGCCCTCCTGCCCTCAGCCGGAGCCAGAGGAGGGATATTTGGAGCCGGAGCGCTCATGTTCGCTGGGCTCTGCCCTCAACTCGAGCCGGGGGAGCCGGAGCGCTCATGTTGGCTGGGCTCTCCCCTCCTGCCCTCAGCTGGAGCCAGAGGAGGGATATTCGGAGCGGGAGGGCTCGGGTTCGCTGGGCTCTGCCCTCCTGCCCTCAGCTGGAGCCAGAGGAGGGGTATTCGGAGCCGGAGCGCTCGGGTTCGCTGGGCTCTCCCCTCCTGCCCTCAGCTCGCACCCGTGGCTGCGGCTCCGGGCACCCTGAAACACCTGCCGGCCATCGCGGCCCTCCCTTCCGCATGCGTCCCCGAAAATACCGCAGAATTAAAGTCAAAACGTCTTTGAAAATACTCTGTCCACTACTCAGTAATCAGGGCAGCTCAAAATAACACAGCGATGTTAAGTCCCACTTAAAATAATGCCAGTCTGTAATAGGCACGTGATTTTTTTCTTTTTGGGCTAGCCAGCGTTTAGACTCTCTCAAATCAATTTTCTAAGCAAAGTGACCAAATCTACATCAAAAATAAACAGAAGCTGGATGAGAGGGGAAAACAAACCAATAGAGTACATGCTTTACTTTTATATTTACAATACTTGTGAAAAACAATCAGACATCCTCACAATTCAATTCCCATTCATTTGCCAGGCCTATTTCTTTCTGTGGTTTAAAACAAACGACTATCACTACATATCACTACGTATTCTTCCCCTTTTGTAAAGAGTAATAGAAAACAAACCAAAAAAATGGTAGTTACACTTCCTGTAATTCAAATGATCATTTTGTCCACAGTGACAACCTCCCAGTTCATCTCTGTGTTCAGAGTCTACAGTTTGCTACTACAGAACAATTACAATTGGACATTACCAATAAAAGGCACATTAAATACAGTCTCAGATTAAAATCTGGCAGAATTTACTAGGCCTTTTAATCTAGGTAAGATAAGAGGAAATGCACATGACAAAAGCCCAAGAAAAATACCTCTCCACATTCTCCAGGCCTGAGGAATTTTAAGTTATTAGCTCAAAGAACATCAGAAAGATTTTAAGAGCTCTGCACTACCTCCCTGTGGGCCAGGCAAATACAATAAGGAAGTAACAACTTCCTTGATGAGGCAAACTTTCATCTCAAGGGACCAGATAATTATTAAACAGGTGCACTTTTCCTCTCGTCCACTCAAGTCAGGTAGGACAGCAACAATCAAAACAGTAAGTTCAGCTCCTTCCTGACATCCTGAAGGACTTTGCATTCTTGGCACATATGACCATGGCAAGAATCTCCCCCTCAGCTTTCTCGTGTGGTTTCATTCCAGTTAATGTTTCAGTTAGTATGCAACAGTGGAGAAACCATCATAAGGAAAGCTGCTTAACAAAGTTCCCCTTTAAGAGAAAAATCACACCAACATTAGCCTTTATTCACTACTTTTACTTCTTTGCCAGACTTAGAATTCCCTGACAATATTCAGTCGTGTTTGCACCTAAGGACATGACACTTTAGTCTAATGGATTTCAGAGAGTGAATAAATTACAGATGAGAGAAAAACTGAGGCTTAAACCATAGGTGGGGAGATCAAAGTTCATTAAGTTCACTGCAAGTTCTGCCATTTACATCAACATAGTAATGCATTACCCATCTATTAAGAGAATACCTTTTGTTGAAAATGGCTATTGGTAGAGCCAGATTACTACTTATAAACAATCTTTTTATAAGTTAACATCCTGGATAGTACTGATGGACTGAAGGGAGAAAAGGATGCTTTAAAACTATTGGCTGCCTGTGTAAGCCACAGGTATATCCTGAGGTTATAAAATGATGTTCTCACAAATGTTTTTACATTAAAAACTATCTACCTCTCTTCCTGGATTTGGTGAATTGTTCACCCAACTCTAGGTATTATCCTCTTGGAATTTAGTACACTCTAGTTACCAAATATTAATTTTAATTATGGTATGTGCTACATGAGCGGGTTGATTTATTCCCGGGGTCAAGAAACTCACAAAGCTGGGAAAGAGGAGACTGGGCAATGATTTAAGGAATAACTAGTACAAATACCAGTAAACTCCTTTTAGCAAATTATTCCATCAGGTATCAGCATTATTAGTTTGTCCTCCAAAGTGATCAGGACAGGAAGCACAAGAGTAAGGATATAGTACACAGAAAACAACCCTATGGATCCCAAAAGCAAAATGCTGCTAGAACTAAGGGTAACAGCACAGCTCCAACAGGTATAACAACAGCTTTCTCCTATTGCCAATCCCTTTTTCAGTACCTCTTGGGTTTTGGGGCAGAAAATATGGTATTACTCTAAATCAGTGCAGAGACTGTGAAACAGACTAGTCAATAAAATTGACTTTGGATGTCCTTATTTAGCTAAGAACTGAGCCAGCCTGAATTTCCTCTGTCAGTTTTTGAGGACTTTTTCCCCCCTCAGTTTCTCTATGAATTTGTAATTATTGAACTTGAGGCATATTTTCTAGATATTCCCAGGCCATCAGATCCAACAGTCTCTGTCAGATCTCTCTACATCATGGAGTCAGTGGTCATTAATCTGACAAAAGAGTGGGATTATGCAAGCAGTGTTAAGTGGAACATTTTTCATAGCTGATTCTATCATCAGCTGTCTTCTGGTGCTTTGAAATAAGAGAAGTCAGCCTCTCACATAACGTACTGGTAACATATGAGCAGCACTCAGTGACATGCAACTTGCAAACCCTGTGGCTCCAAGGAACAAGATTTTCAATGAAAAGGTGCAGTGTCTTGTTTTACTGCTCTGGAAAAGCAGTTCAAGGATTTCAACCATCTTGACTGCTAGGGAATACAGCTGAAGGAATGAGGTTTCCGTCTGCAATATTTCACCAAAATAAATTATGAATATAGGAACTCGGGGGTCTTGGTCTTCTCTTGAGCAGACTCCAAAGTAACACCGTCTGTTCCAGTATCAATTGATTTGCAGCTGTTTTCTCTGTATCAAGATCAAGAGAGACCACAAAGATACAGACAGTATTACTGAGATATGATACAGAATATGCAGGTTCTAGAATATTGGCTTTTCTAGCAGATGTTTGCTGTAGTTGTGTGGTTAAACTATGACACTTCTGCAGACTTGTCTTCATTTGATTTATTTTTTTCTTTTATATTAGCAGAGGACAACTTTGGTGCTGAAAAAAGCATTAGGAGCCTACCTATGAGAGTTTAACTTTCTGCAGTTTTGGGAAAACCTCAGTTAAGTCTGGACAAACCCAGGAAGTTCTAATGATGAGAAGGAGACCACTGGTTCTTACATAAATGCATGATGAATCTGCAGGTTGTGACAAGGAGATGTTGCCACTGCCAGTTTGCCATTCCAGTCAGCTGAATGGTATCCTGACCCTGATGCTGTCAAAGCCCTAAACTTCTTCAGGAGAAAGGAACACCTTAAAGAACCCTGTTGAAACAAGCAGTGGGTATGAACTGCACTTCCATTCTATGGATGGCAGTGTTAGATTTTCAGTATGGCAGAAATGGGATCACATGAAGCTAGGCAATAAACTCCAAACCTGCTCATCATTAAGAACCTTACATAAACCCCACAGCATTGTGCAAATACACCTTTCCTTTCCAACTGTGAAAATGCTAAAACCTCATTCTCTCAGAGCTACACAGAATACAGACAACAGCTGAACAATCCAGGCCTCTCTTTTCTCCCCCCACACTGCTATCAGGCTCAATCAATCACAAAAAATACCTTGTCCCTTGAACCAACACTGGAGCCAGTGAGCCAGGCCACAGGCCAATTCTGCAGGGCAGAGGAGGAAGGAGAAAAGGACAGCCATCTACTTTGCAAACAGCAGAAGTTACAAATTAACCAACTGATGCTTCAGACCTGTTAATGTACAATTCCCTGGTAATTCCAGAAACTCAGTTAAGCCAAGCATAAACAGGATGCCATCTTAAACCTTTTCTGAGATAATGAAAAGGAATTTTCATATTTCTGTCTGAAAACAAAGGCAGAGCATCAAAACAAGATAGTCAATTCCCCATGGAACACACCAGCATAAAACCCCTTCCTGATTGGAATACTTGACTTCTCTGGCACCTTGAGATATGTTTTACACACATGCCCTATATATTCTGAATTACACAGCATTACAATAGCTGCTTACCAATTAAGAAGTGTAGAAAGTGTGAAGCAGCATTTTTAAATTTAAAAGTATAATCACAATTTTAAACCAATGTACTTTTCTGTAAAAAAAGCGTCAAACCTTAAAAAGCTATGTACTTGTAGTTTTAGAAAAACCTATATCTCATGCACTACATAATCACATCAACAATTTATAAATATATATACACACCAGTGTGATTCATAGCACCCTGTACTGGGAGGCTCTCAGATGGTTAAAATGAAGAACAATACAACTAAAGCGTCTTTCTTTTCTGGGGTTAGAGAGAAACACTTTTAAACAGTTCTGAGTCTAGACGGAGTAAAAACAGTAAGAAAAAGACTTTAATCCTGAACACAGCAAAGCCTGCAGGCAGCACATCCCTTAAGATCCATGTCAGAGTCATGGGACTGCACTGCCAAACCCCTGACCCCTGCTATCACCATCTGCAGGCCAGCAGCCTTGTTGCTATGACAAGGCACAGTCACAGAGGGAAGGGTGAGCACTGGAAGAGATCAAAGGAGGGGACTGGGGTCTTGAACTAGATTACATATTCACAGAGATCCTAGCACACTCAGCAAGAACTGCATTCACAACAATTGATGGTTAACCCTTCAAGCTTTTCCCAGAACTTCTATACACAATTACCTTTGAAATATAATGGTCACAAGGTGAGGATATTTTAGGAATTATGTAGTGTATCATATGCTATAAAATACCACTACAGCCAATCCAGATAATTCTTAACCTTTGCAGTGAGGGTGTACTGAAAGTAGATGGATAGAAACAACAAACCAGACCTAAGATAATTGTGTGAACATACAGGCAAGCATGTTGTGGTGCTGAGAGAATAAAAACCAGAGATATAAGAAAGCATTGGAGGAGTTGTAAATTAAAGAAACTATTAATGCAGACCACTATAAAAAGGCATCCCTACAGTACCCAAGCTCTGTAAAAAGAATGTACTGAAGTTCCTCCTATAGGCATATGCTCTAATAGAATACTAACCTTAGAATTACAAACTGGTACTTATGTACATCAAAGGGGAAAACAAAGAATTATAAGAATTGTCTTGTATTTAGAATGAGAAATGGCAAAACTTTGAAAAATTGTTAAAAATAATTCCATCTAACCTCAGTCAGTTTAATGGGGAATGCTTAGTATCATCTGTCTTGCTTAGCCTGACCCTCAGGAAGCTGACCTTCATCAACAGGTTGGTATCTACTGGGAACAAGGACATTTTAGAGATAACACAATCATCTGAGATGATTAAACAATAAATCCTTATCTCAGCAGTGACAGAAAATGCAGTGCTCTTTGCAGGGTTATTAAGTGCCTGCATGCAATCCCTGACAGTATGTTCAGACAGACATGATTTACACCAGAGTGAGTTGAGAAGAAGCAAAGGTATTTTCACTTCTACACATATCAAAGTGCTGCAGTCCACTGCCCTGCAGGTTCTGTCCTCTTTGGCAGGGATGAGCATCTGCACCCAGGACTACAGAAAGGCAGGTAAACCCTAGTAAGGGATTCAATCTTTCTGAATGGACAAAAAATCATGTGGGATTCCCTTGGAATCCAGTAGGATACTGCTGATGCTATGAAATCCTCCTTCTCTGCTACTAGAATCAGCTTGGGTAATGAGTTCAATAGGAAAAATCTGAATGGTGGACCAGTATTCCAGTTTAGCTAGCAACTTTCCACATTCATGGCTGGCTAATACAGGATGATATGGCCCTTCTTCCAAACACTTATCCTTGGGTTTTGGATTAGTTTAGTTTCAAGGTCCCAGACTGTGGTGGGCCCTTGTTGTTAGTCTGTTGACTCTGTAAAAAAAANNNNCCAAAAATTTAAAAAAAAAAAAAAAAGGAAAAAAAGATAAAAAGAAGAGGAAAACAAAAATGAAAAAGGTGGAGGATTTTTGTTACAAAGGGAAACTGGAAACTTCTCTCCACGCAAGCAGAGACATGGCTGTATTGCAGAGGCCTCGGGGCAAGGATTAAAGAAAAACAAAATAGAAACCCTTCCATCTCTAATTAGGGTCTTCATTTGCCAAAGAGCCATTCCACAGCAGGAGGAATTACATTCAAGCCGTTGCTTGGATAACGTCTCCCAGCAGGTTGGCTCCCCAGAACAGGCTCCTCCGAGCCAACAATTTCTGGTTACTTGGAGGCAAGCAGCCTGCATATTGTTTTAACTGGCCTGGCTTTTACAGCCAGTTTTGCTGAAGAACAATCTTCTATTCAGAATGCAGAGATAAAAGCTTCACTTGTTTTGAATTTGTCGCCAGTTTCTTTATCCCTTTCTTTTTTTAAACATGGGAATTATAGGTTCTGGAGATTGCATTATTTCCCTTGTAGACTTCAATGTTTTTCTCCCTCTAGCCACTTGATTCTTTGCCAGTGAAGGCTGCTGTCTGGAGTCCAGCCATTCATCAGCCCCTACCTCATCATTAACACTGTGGTGCTGGCGGTCACAGCTCATTGCTGGCGACAGGAAATCCTAACTTGCAAGAGGTTAACCACAGCCCATAAACAGTCAGACTGGCTCATTAGTCCCTTACACTCAGCTGAAGTGACCCTCTGGGAGTTTCAACACCGTCCATGGACCTGAAGTCTATGGATTCTGTGCTCTTTGCAAGTGCCTCACCCCTGCACCCACTGAAAAGATCACTATTTGGATCCTCAGGGCTAAGGCCCATCTTTCTTCCTATCCCAAAGGGATCAAGTTATTTGAGCCTTTTGAAAAATTGCACGTGTGTGATGTATTCTCTTGGCTCACCAATTGATCAAAACACCAATGGGCCAAGAACTGTGACATTAATGCACTGGAATATATACATCAACAATTTATAATTTAATTCTTGTATATACTTTTAATAGTTTCTGTGGGAGTTTCACATCCCTACTGAACAGTTCTAAGGCCACAGCAATGCAAATACTAATAATATATAATTAATCTGTATTACCTAATTCATGTCACAAATATGTCTGACTCTAATGTTCAAAAACTAACCTGCTAGAATTGCAAGTAGCTCGGTCAGTACTCCCTACACTGACTAAAAAGCACTTCCTACTCATTTTGAGTTCACAGGATGATCACTTGTTTCATTTGGAGTCATTTCCTTGAACTCAGTACAAATGTTAAATCATCATGTTATCCAAAACCACACCTCTAGATATCACCTGGGCATCAAAAAGATAAAATGTTTAGAGCAGAAAAACATGTTCTGGCAAATTATCTCAAAGCAGTAGGATATGAAGCACAATTTGTGTAATTTTTTTTTTTCTCTTTCCTTCCTTTCAGTCTTGTGAAAATCATTGCAAAACATTCCCACTTTATGTCTGCAATTTCTTAGGATCCAGCTTTTTACCACTGTCAACTGTATCTGCCCAACTTTTATCCTGAATATTGGAGTCCCTCTGATGCAGCTCTGGTTACATTCCGAAGTTCTCCAATTTCTTTCAAAGCCTTCTGTCTCCTAGTGCACCAAAATTAGGCATGTCACTCATCTGTGAAGTCCTAAATAATTCCATTCCCTGCCTCCATATCTGCTCCTTATTTTCTTCACTTTCTGGTCCCTTTATCTGATTCTGCTTGCCAGGCTTCTTTTGTGCTCATTTCTATACTTCAACACAGCAGCACTTAATTGCTCTCTCACTTTTCTGTTTCAAACTCCATTTCTACAGTTCTTCCAACATGTTTGCCACTATGCATTTCTCCTGTTAGAGAAACAGATTCTGCATGTAAAACAAAACCAACTCTCAATGTCTGAAAGGCTTACAAGGCACATACAATAATGAGGGTCCAAAAACTTAAGAGACATGAAGTATTTACATATGATAATTATTATTTGTAAGTGCAGCATGCCTTAAATAATTGTTTCTTAAACTTTACTCAGCCCTTTATTTCCATTAATTTCAGGGGGAGATCTGACTGAGCTGAACTCCAGTAACACATGTAGTGCAACAACAGCTGCTTCTTTAGCTTAAGGGAGAAGCAGCTGTGCTCCACAGTTGGTTAGAAAGGAGTGAAGATGGTGGTGGGGACTGCTAAGGACTCAACTCTAAAAGTGGACATTTATTTAAAGTAATCAATCCAACAATGGCAAATCTAAGGAGTGCCCAGGGGGAGAAACACGAGAGAGAGCCTTTGTTCATGAGTGGCTGATGCTTTTCCTAACTGTGCAGGGAACATGGAAAGAAGGTTAGTAAAATAATACAGTAGCAGATTGCTGGCACTAGTTACCAAAGAAAGAGCTCGCCACTGCCCATGAATGGAAATCTGACAGAGCTACTTCTTCTGAACTGCATAACCTGATTCAGCCCTTGTTTGTCCCTTCCTTTGAGCTCTCTCCTCTTTGGCTTTGATCCAGTTCTTTTCTTTCCTTCTGCATCTTTCACCGTAGGATCCATACACAAACCTTTCCTCTCTCCACATTTCAACTGGCTTGCTTGTCAGCTCTCTTTTGGAGCTCAGCCTCTCCCTTCTCTCCTCAGAAGGACTGCAGAAATCACAGTGGAAAGCAGTGATGGAATGAGAGGATTTAAAGAGGGAATACATGAGAAAGGTACTTAAAATTCAAGAATTCAGTTACGGTGATGACACTGCTGTTTCACGCAGTGGCCACATGTTCTAACACTCTTAGATGCAGCCTTTCCTCCTTTTTTTCCTTCCCATTCAAATCCCTTTCCTCATCTGTTCAAATAGGCTTGTTGTTACAATTATATATACTATGTTTTTTCACATTAAACCTTAATTTTAGGCAGTGCTAAGACAACAGTCCTTGGAAATAAAAACTTATAATGCAAAGTTAATGAAGACTCTTAAAGAACATGACTGATTCGGGAGGTCTGAATCCTTAGCACTAAAAGATTTTTCCCCCTTAAAACTCATATTCGTTTTTCATTACAAAACAATGGGGTTGATAAGAACAACAGGTTTTGTTTTGATCAGAGTTCTGGCATGTTTGACATGGCAGTAGAGATCTATCAGCTGGTCCACAGCCAAAGGAGTCTGGTCTCATTCAAAAAAGCTTTTTTCTACTTCATAACAACTTCCTTCTGAACACAGAATGGCTGGGAGTTCCAAACAACCAATATTAAGTTTATACTGCCAAAAAAATCTTTCTCAGCCTGTAGTCTGACATACATTTATGCCCAGCCTGCCATCACAAAAAGCAGACTCCACCTCCTCTTACTCGTTCCCACCTCCACTGGACACTACACTGTGAGCACAAACCTTCAGGTAGTGAAGACTTTCACACAGTGAAACAAACCAACCAAGCAGCTTAAAAATCACTCATACTATGACTTTTCATCCAGACCAATGAAATTTTGCCACTAACTTTTGAGACTGCTGCCTCAAAAAGAATTACAAATGCTTTCTGTGTGCTGTTTGCAAAGAAGAAACACAGGCTAAAAAACAGAAGGCAGAAAAGGTGCTTAAATTGTGGAATAGATACTATAAGTGGGATGTCAACTACTTCAATGGATATGAGAAGCTCTCCTGAAGTGACAATATTTCCTTACTGCACACAGCACAAGTCTTATCCTGGGGTGCCTTACTGCAGCTGTCACTACCAGTTCAAAGCATCTGAACAAGCAAAGTTTTGGAAACATTGACCAATGGTTTTAGGCATGTCTCTCATTAATTTTAGATCTTAATCTATGGCATAGTTCAGTGCTAATTTCTGAACAAGTTTAGCATGGAAGAGCATTTGCCTAAATTCAACATGCATTTCTACAACTGAGCTGAATCCATTTTTACAGGAAATTATTCAAACTGTATTAAAAACTATTAATGTTATAAAGAAACAAAAAGTATACTATCAGCAACCAATTTGAGCATATAATGATGGCTTAATTTAGGCTATTAATATAAAGGTGTAAGTTGCTTTTGTTTAATTTGCCTTTTTTTATTAGTTTTAGTAACTCTGAAAGAAAAAGATTAACATGGACTCCTCACAGGCCTTCTTGTTCCTCAAATCTTAGAACAGATCTCTCTTTATTCAGGAACTAAACTACCAACACAGCCCCATAAACTCCCATTTGATTACCTTATAAGAATTTTTACACTTAAACTAAATTGTTTGACAAAAAGTTAGGAATCACAGTTCAACTGTAAAGTGCATTTTCAAGCTCAGATGCTTTTGGCCCCAGCCTAACTACTATAATAGTAATGATGACATGGCAAGACAAGAGATTCTTCTAGTTAGTATATGAGTATATTTTTGTAAACAAGCTCTTAGAAAAGAAGTGAATGGATATTGGAAGAACTGCTAGGAATTTCCTCATATTACAGATTTCTTTCATCTGAAAAAAACAGGAAGCTGTAGTAGCAGGGACATCCTGTCTTTGTTAGGTTATACTCAGATGCACATCCTCAAATGCATGTATCCTATTAATATAGAAGAAGAGCAGTCTCTGGAAGAGAAAGAACAAAATCCTTTCTTGTGGACTCAATCCTGCAGAAAGGGAAGAAACACCACTTTTAAACAAATCTTCAGCATTTTCTCACTATCCTGTACTGAAATAAAAAAAACAATGGTACTGCTGAATTGTATTTCACAGTCTTGACAGATGTAATTTGCTTTGAAAATTACTGGGGTGGGAGAAGAACAGGGATCTGTATATTGGAGAGTGCAGGGGACACGCAGGGATAGTGCCACCACAGCAGAGTGGATCACAGAACCCCAGAGGGGTCTGGCTTGGAAGGGAGCTCAAAGAACACCCAGATTCAGCCCTGCCAGGATGCAATCAGCATTGCAGGCAAGCCAGCTCTTCCCTTCCTCCAGCACAGTGCCACTGCTGGAGCACTGAAGGAGTCTCATTGTGCTGTGTGCAGAGAGCAGGCAGGAATTCCAGGAGGGGAAAGGTTCCCTTTGAAGCACATGGCACCAAGAGCTTCCCAGTGACCATGGCAACAGCTCAGTGGGTTCCCAGCCTGAGAACCAAGTTACTACAGCCATGCCTCAAAAACAAAAAAAGTCTGAAAGAAGGAGAGAGGGGGAGGTGGGGTCGGGGGTGTGGGGGAGAGAAGCTGAAGCAAAATTAGCCTGGCAGAAACTGAGCGGCTCCCTGGTAGGCAAATCCAGCCAATAATGCTGCTCGGGTTCACGGGGTTTCCTTTTCATTTCCAAAAGCTTTCTTCTTCCTCTGTCATTCCCCTTCTAGCCCTATTCAGGAGCTCATAAGATCAGTAAAACCCAGGCCTTTGCTTTGCCTGCATGCAGCATGGCCTCAAACAGGGCTGCTCTGTGATCAAAGGTAATGGTAAAACACAGCTGCCACACACACTCCCTGCCTCAACCAGCGCCCAGTCTGCACAGCACCCTCAGCAGCAGAGACATTTCTCTAAACACCTTCATTTCCATTGCATCATATAAAGAAGGACAAGCAATGACTAAGAAGGATGAGCAATTACAAAATTAATATTAATTACAAATCAATATGAAAATTACAAAGTCAATATGAAAATGGACAAGTTAAATTCTGTACAGCTACCCTACCTGTGGATAAACAAAGAGAGTAGAACTTCTAAAAACACAGGCCAGAGTTTTACTAAAATCAAAACAAAACAAAAATCCAAATAATCAAAAACATCACTTCTAAATCAAAAAAGACCTTGACAACCAAAACCAATAATAAGAATAAAGTCATTCAAAACTTTTTACCAGATTCATGTGTCATGTAATTTACCTCTACAGCTTTTAGCAGTCTACATCTGCTTCATCATATTCCAAACTTTCAACACTATCACCTCTATGATGTCCCACTGTTGGGGCAGGTTAAATCAAACTTAATAAGGAACAAACTGTATGTTTGCACTCCTTGATTTCTTCTTCCTCTTCTATATGGAAAAAATTCCATTTTCTTCCCCTGTTTAAGACCAGCCCTCCCCGATCTTCCTTTCTTTTCCTTCCCCTACTCCTTTTCTTTTCCTTCTCTCTCTCCCTCTCCCATTCCTTTCCCTTTCATATTTTAAGTCAGCTGCCAAATCCTAAAAATTACCAGAAGATACATATATACACATGCAGCAGGTTTGATATTTACCCAGGCAAAATAGTTTACAGGCCACACTGAATCCTCACATTATGTACCAAACTGCATGGAAACTGAACTTTCCAGAGCCCCAGACAATCACAACACAACTTCATCTCACTGGTAAGAGAACCAGGCTGACTTAACTGATCGACCTGAAAGAATCTCAGGGCTGATGCTCCTGCTGCTATCTGCACTCAACAATATTCCAAGAATTCTGACCAGTCCTTTTAAATCAGGACATAACTTGAGCACAGTGAGAACTGAGCAGGAGGGTTGCTGGCAAAAGATGGAGAGGAGAAACTACAGCTGAGAGCATGAGATAGGGAAGAAATATTTCAGGAAGAGAAGAATAAGCAGAGAAAATACAGACCAATGAAATGCAGTGCAGACTAGAACCTTGGCCAGACGTTTTTCACCTGTTGAAACTGCTGCATATAAACTGACACATTTGGAACTCTGTGCCCCAATTCTCTGGACACACCCTATGGCACATCACCATCATTATGCATCAAAGCAGATGCCACAGAGCTCCTGAAGCAAAGCCAGAGCCTGCTGCTCAGCAGGCCAAGCTCTAAGAAGCTAACATCAGCAGATACTGAGCTGAACTTATTCTGGACATGGGTGTGGCTTTGGGGACTGTAGGTGAGATTTGGGCACACAGCAGTGGGCCAGGTATATAATTTTAATTTTCTTTTTTCTTGCAGGGTATCGATGGTTCAACTTCCTTTATCCATTTTCACATCTATTTCCTCACATAGTTTTCAAGAGCCTGACAGATGGGACTGAACAGACTCCTTTCTGAAATACCTTGCCTCAAGATTAAATTTACTCCTGGAGTTTACTTATGGATCAGTATGTATCTTTCAGAACTGAATCTTCCCATCTTTACAATTCCCATCTTTACAAGACCTCATCCTCAGATTGTATCTCTCTAAGAACAAAGAAGCAACAGCTAGAATTTCTATGAAACAAAAGCAATTTTCCAAGTTAGGGAAAAAAAAGTTGTACTATGCTGAAATTCAGTAGAAAGGGAAGTCACTTCTTAGATGTTTTTCACCATGCACCACGAGTTAAATCTGCAACTTTTAGACAAGCAGATGGCTTCCCATTTCCTTGGAAAAGTGACGTTTTTAGAAGTTTTGTTTATAAATATACAGAGCCAAGTTTTACGTAAAAAATGTCAACCTGCAATTTTATTTTCTGCTTAATACACTGCTAACCTGAAGTCACCAACACAATGCTATCAAATGGATTTTAGGATGAACCCCTGTTACACAGTAGTTTTCAGCTACTCAGTTACTTGTACAACTTGTGGTCTGTGCTCTTTCACACACTTCAAACCCTCTAGACTTCAAATGCCAACATATAATAACTCAATACTCAAAAATTCTAAGGCATGAACCAAAAAAAGTCACCTTTCTGCTTTCCTTTGTAACATATCTGGGAGCAGTAATGGCATCTTAGTGACTTCACCCCATAAAACAAAGAGAAAAGTTTTGCACTTAATTTAAGATTCCAGAGGCCCCATCCCATGGCAAGATTCCAGGATTATGAAAATTTTTATTTTTTTGACCAGTACAATAAGATTCACTTGTTATTAGAGGTATCTATCCTGCATTGAAAGCAAATAAATCTTTCTAGGTTTGAAAGCTTCTCTTTCCCCAAAAAAGAGGAAATTAATGTATGTATTCTCAGAAAGTTGTGCCTAGGAAAACCAGCAAGATGCTTTCGTTTTGACTGCTTTGGCCAAGTGAGAATCACAGTTGCAGCTCACCCTTTCTACTCCAATACAGCTTCTGCTAAAGAGATATTTTTGCTTTCATCTTTGTTAGGCTCCTGCAGAGCTCAAAAAGGGAATGCTCAGCCCCCCACCACCATCTCTATCAACTGAGTTATGACCACATCTTTTCCTGAAGTACTTAGAGTAAAAATAGGTAAAACAGGAATATTCTGTTGAGTAAGGGGAGTTTTCCCTTGGTTTATTTCTTGCTGATTTTTCTCAAAAAGGAACTAATCCTTCAAAGAAACAGTTCCATGCAGCCCCAAGCTGTCCCCTTACCTTTCCTAAGACAGTGAGGCATGGCTTAGGCTCCAACTCTGGCTGTTCCAATTTCACCACTCCTACCCAGCCATATTCATACAGGTCTTCCTCATCATTGCTGTTACACAGTCCAAGTGGATGCATCTGAAACAGAATCAGAAAGAAACCTTTAGCCAATCATTAGAATTCAAAAACACGTAGACATATAAATAAATAATAAATAATAAATAAAAGTGTATTTGTTTTAAGGTACACCAAAAAATTGAAATGTAAGGCTGTATATATGAAGAATTCAGTATGTTTCTGAAGTATGAGTACAAAATCTTTGAAATTTGATGTAAGCTGTCATCTTGCTTATAAGAAATCATTTAAGTCTAACAATTAAATGTGATTTTAAGTCCTTTGCTCAGATATAACTCTTAACTACAAAGCCCCCCTTGGTATTGCAAACCACCTTTCCCTGCAAACAGACAGAAATAATAGGAACTGTTTGGCAGAGTCCCTTATAAAAGCTTTACACATCATTAAGATCCAGACCCCATGTTTCCAAGCCATTATCACCTTTTTTTTTTTAATAATTGCACAGTATTAACAGGCTGTCATCCTTTGAAACAAGCCTATCATGTAAGCCAAAGAAAGATACAAGAAAACTCCTAACCACTGTGAAATATTCTCTATTGTTTTCTGGACAAAAATGTTGAGGGGTAAGGCTATCATGAAGTGAGAAACTTCAGTCTCCTTTCAGACATTTGTGTTTCTTACACTAAGCAACAATAAATCTTTGTTTTAATGTCAGATATTTAATCTGTTCCTCCTTCCAACACTTGGTGTAGTTACTCAAATTAGAGTAGTTACTCTACTTTTATTATGGCAAGGAGCTTCCTACACATCATTTGTCTTTTCCAAATTTGCTGTCCTTCCTTAGGATAATATCTTTATGCCTAAACTAGAATTTCATACATCTTACTTCTTATTCTGTATACTGTCTTCTCCTTGTTCTCTTTTTCCTTGGATTTTTCACAGACCCTTGCCTGTTTCCCAGGCTTTAACATACATTCAGAGGTCTTTGCAGAAAAAAAATACAGTACTTCACCCAGATTTGTGCCTTTCCTTAAATCTCAACTTTATCAAACTAGCTGAAGGAAACCACAAACTGATACCAGCCCTATGACAACTTTGCTTTCTGGCAGCTGATTACAACAGGAGGAGATTATACTGCTCAATAATTTACATATATATACCCCTCACTAATCCATGCAAAGCAGCACCATGTAATGGCCCCTAATCCCACCATCACTTCTGCATCACCAGCTTGTCGTTTTGTCCTTTTCTCCTTTGCTCCCATGTCTTGTACCCTGACTTCCATTTTGCAAGAGATACAATACATGGAGTGCTATTTATATTATCTTGTGGGGCCCTAACTTTCGGAATAACTTGGGTGATTACTGTAAAATATGGGAAACATGATGGTGAACTGACACAATACAGGGCTTTTCCTATCACTTGTTATTTTTCAAGATTCATCACCAATCCATTCCAAGAAAAAAAACAAGTCACACTGTATTAGGTAGATTCTTAATTCAGCCTTTCTCCTTTTTTTTTCCTCCAAATGAGTTATTATCACACATTGCTGAGCTGTCTACCAATTTAACTTAGTGCTAAAAGCTTGGGGAATTACCATCACTGGAAGATGAACCACTCCTTAAACTCAATATCTGATGGATAAACTTTTCAGCATAGCTATAAAAACAGAGGATGGAGTCAGGCAGAGTGCTCCCTCCTAAACTGCCAGAGCAGATATTCCAACATAATTGACACCCACAAAGAGTCCATGGGATCCTTTAAGCAAACACAAAGCTTTAATCGATATTAAGTATCTAAAGAAACAGAGAACCATTTCCTTGATGTAATTCCCTTGAAACAGGGTGTATCAACTGAGCTTTGAAACCATAACCCATATCTAAGAAGTTTCTAGTTCAAAATCCTTGAAATATGCTGGGGCACTTTGTACATGCCTAAAAGGGTAAAACTGAAACCACGACTCAGGTGCTTTCATCCAAGGTTACAAAATCTGTATACATTGCTGAGAGTCTAAAATAACTTTATAAAGAGCTGCACCAATTTAATGTGGGTTAGTGTTACAGGGCAGACAAACATTAAACCAACTGATGAAGAATTCTTTGCTCTGTAACTCTATCACCTAGAAAGTCCTGATGATTAAAGGAAAACTTTCACCCTTTTGCCCTTCTATTATGTCTGCCAGGATAAGGCATTATAGTATTACAAAATACTGTATGAACAGTTCAGGATCTTTCTGCACACTGTCATGGGTATAGAAAAGCTTTGGTCTTTTTTCCCCCAACCACAGAATAAATAACATCTCTACCCACTTCAGTCCAGAGGAAAATGACTAAAGAAGGTAGAAGGCCAAAAGGAACAGAAAATTCTTTGCACTGCCACTTTTCTCCAGAATACTGTTATTCTGTAACAGATCAGACTCACCAAGCACACTCTGCAGTTATGTCCCTGGAAATTGTAAACCTGAAATCATAATAATCCTAAAGCTGAAAGAGTTTCACCTCTTCCTTTTACAAACATGTATTAAAGACACAGAAAAACCCCCAAAATCAGCACCAAGGCCAGTAAGACATGGGCTTCAATGACAGAAGAATTTCTGTCCAGAAAAGCACTCCAAGCCACAAGTAGTTGGTAGATTCTGCTTGGACACCACAAGCTTACATTGCAGTGATCTCTGTAGATCATGACAGATAAAGTATACTGTAATTTTCCAAACCAGGGATATCAACTAGAAGTGCAACACAAGCATGTGAATTTAAGAATTCAAGCCTGAAACACTGGTGTTACTTCTGATTAGGTGCCCCCATGGAATGAAACACCATTCACTGGGGCTGATGGTGCTTTTGACAGGACTCATCCAATGCAAGCATCTGTCATGTTTTCATAGGTTCCTGTCACAGTTCAAGTGAATTAATCACAGAATCACACAACACAAAAAAGTTAAGGCTAAATGAAAATATCCATCAGGCCCAGGGAGGACCCAGGGTGTTTCTTGACCACAGACATGTTTTATTTTAAACACACTAAACAAAGTAGATGATGGACAACCTACAATGGCAGCAATAAAACTAATTATTATCTGTGAGCTGGAAAATTATCAGTAGTTTCAAACTGTCACAGTGAAAAGCAAATTCAAAACACTACTCTGTGCACAAGCCTCTATAAAAGAGCAGAACTATTCAGTCTCTTTGTGAAGGCTTGAACTCTTTATTGCTGTACAGCCTGAAACAACAGACACTCCATATTCCCACCTGGAATGCACTTGGCATGGATTCATTTCTGTCCACATGAATTCACATTCCTTCAGTAGACAGGCTTTTGAAATGAAATTTATGAGGTCTTGCAGGGCTCAAAAGAAAACATAAAAAACGAGTCAATCTGAATAGGAACTCTGTCATCAGGGGAAGCTTTCTCCTAAACCAGGAGAAGCCTCTGGTAACTGAAAGGAAGAGAGTTCCTTTCCTGGCTTAGCCCAGGTAGACAGAAGCAGAGCCTGCTAACTCAGCTCAGACTTCAGATAGTTTTGGTTACCCAGCCCCTCAGTCCTGCCACCACTTCCAAGCTCTAGGTCTTGTTTCCTTCCTCCAATCCCATTTCTCAGGGAAGCTTCTTCTAAAGGAGGGATCCAAAGTCTGAAGTATATCAAGGCTCAAGTGAAATCAGGCAACCAAACAACATTTACAGAAAAACCATTACTACACTTCAGCTGGGAGTTCTGTAAGTGAGCATCTCTCCTGTCAAACCAACCTTACTAAACACAAAAAGTGGACTGAGTTTACATGCTTTTTTCAAAATGCACTAAGTAACCAAACAGATTTTGGACAAAATACAACTTTATTCACCAAAATGTACTAGAGGATGCAGAGTATCTGATTCAGAGACAATCCAGTATTTTGGTGCTAGACTTACCAGAAGTTGGATGGAATAGAGATATGGGAAAAGGGGCACACTCACAAATATAGAAATATTCATTGGAGATGCAGAGAATTAGGAAACCATTGGGAGCTGAAACTGGCAAGAGATGTCAAGACTAATAAGTATATTAACAGCAAGAAGAATTGCAAACAAGAAATGTCTGCTATTGAATGGGGTTGGCACAAAGCAGTAAACAGCAAGCAAGGTCTGAGTTAGGAATCATCCATGCAAACCAGGCACACAGGTGTCCAAGGATCCTGAGAGGATGCCTCCAGGTGTCTTATTAGTGCTGGCTGCTGTAATTGCAACATCAAGCTCTATTATTTTTCACAGGACATGGAGATTAGGGGAAGGCCCCTGATGCCAGGAAAAGAATGCCACACTCATCTGCAAAACCCAAGAAGACAGATCTGGGGAACCCCAGTGTAGCCAGCCTCTCCTCAGTACCTGAGAAAATCATGGAACACATCTTTATGACAGCTATTTCCAGGTACATAAAAAACCAGATGGCAGCTGAAAATGCCACTCTGGATTTACCAAGTATAATTCATGCTTGACCAATCTCTGCATCTTTTCTGATGAAGCAACTTGCTCCATGGATGACAGGAGAGCTGTGGATGTCATCAGCCTTGACTTCAGTGAAGCATTTGACATTGTCCTCCTTCAACATCCCTGCTGACAAACTGCCAAGGTATGAATTAGTGTCCTGGTTTAATTTTCTTCTTAGTAGCTGGTACAATGCTGTGTTTTATATTAAGTGTGAGAATAATGTTAATAACACATTGATGTTTTAGTTGTTGCTAAGAAGTGTTTACTCTACATCAAAGACTTTTCAGTTTCCCATGCTCCACCAGTGAGCAGGTATACACAAAGCTTAAATGATTATTAAAATAGCCAATATGAGACCGAGAAGGCTGAATAAGTGTTAACAACGCTGATTTTTTCCATTTCCTCTGAAATTTTAGCTCTTTACCTATGAAAAGAGAAACTACTTCTTAAGAATTAAAAAAAAATTACTTTGTACTCATTCTCCAAGACAGTGTAGTCTTGGACAATCACCTCAGCTGATCAAGATTTACCACTAATTGTCACCACCACTGCAATTTTGCATAATGCAAGTACTCATACAACTGCATCACCACAAGACTATTTGTTCCTACTGCCTACAAATACAGCAGAATGAAGAACTTAACCTTTCCACCTCCATTTACTCTTCTCTATTGGCACAGCAACCCGTTACCAAAAACTGATTTAAGGCTCTTGACTGCAATATTCCAACCCAGCATTACTAAAACCTCACCAGAAAGAAAAGGCTCAGGCCTTAACTCCACTGTGTCATGCTGTTTGAAAAAGGCATCAGTAGAATGTGCCATTACAGAAAAGCAATCCAAAACTGTACAAATTGGAGGAGGAATTTTTTAAGAACTATAGGGTTTTTTTTGAAAGGTTAGGCATTGCTATTGTTTCTGCAGCCTCATAATAAAACATGAGGTTTTTTTATGCTGGCTGCAGCTGGAACACAGCAGCCTCTTTAGAAAAGGTGAAAGCCAGGAGCATCTCCTCATCACTCTGCAGCTCTGCCCTGCAGGGAAGAATGTTTATTCTCCAGCACAAGCAGAAAACTCCATTAAAACATGGTTTATTTTCCCTTTCAGACATATTTTCTTCTGTTCTAAAGAAGCACATCCTGCAAAAAACCAAACAGCCACAAAATGTCACACTGTAAGACCCGAGCATTCCGGCAGGGCGCTTTTCTTGGCTATCAGCTGGGACCATGCCATCCAAGCCAGTGGTCAGCACTGAACCCACAAGTGGCTTCCACTAAACTTCCTCCACAGCAAGAGCATCAGGCATTCCTGAAATCCTCTCCCAGTCCACTAACTGCAGGAAGTGTGCCAAAAGGGATGATGAGAAATCCAGCCTACACTTTAACTGAATGTAAAAGCAGAGACTCAGCTGAACACATCCAGCACGCAGAAGAGGCCAGGCAAATTCTACAATGCAGACTGGCCAGTGCTACACAAAGTCCAGCAGATCCTGTGAAAAGGAGCAGTTAAGTTTTGAAGAGCAGCCAGAGGAGGTTTTGTTAACTAGGGAACCAGATCTTAGCACTGATCTAGTTCATCAGTAAACTCAATTCACCTGTGTCATGGTCCAGCTTCCAATCCCTCAGGAGAGGAGGAGAACTGCCTGAAAGACATACCTGGCATGTCCCAGGCATCCTCCTGCCAGGACTGTCCCAGCTCAGACACCCACAGTAACAGCCATTTACAAATCCAAACTCAGCACCTTTAGATTTGTAAATTTGCACCGGATTTGCTGCACAAGCAGGGACTGTACTGCCCAAACTATGCAGCCAAGCAATCTACTGCAACAAAGCAATAGATTATTAAACTAATTATTCCAAACACTTTGCAAAGGAAGCTCCTGGTCCAACCAAATCAGAAAGCTGGTGTCTCCTTCCTTTAAAGCTTCTCAAAAAGCAAAATTCCCATGAAAAGAAGTATATACTGTAGACAATTTGAAGGAAGATTTCTTCTCTCAGGAATTTAAGTGCTTTGATTACACAGAGTTGTCCCACCATAGTTTTGACAGACCAAAGGAGAACAAAGTCATGTTTACAATTATGGCTTTTTTTCCCCTCCTCTTTAAATTGGTGGAAAGATGCTGGCAGAAAGTACAGGCATAATGTCACTAAGGATGGGAGAAACAAGAGAAAATGTGGAATACAATGATACCTTCAAAAAGTACTTCTAGCAGAAAAAGGCCAGTAGCTACTTGATAAAAGAGTTCTGGCTCTATAAGGAACAAGACAGATCCCCAAAACACACAAATTACCAAAACTTTAGGCACAATCATAACTGGCTGGGAAAAGCAGGATTATCTTACATCTCGTGAAAAACTGCATTTGAAAATAATCAGGTCACTGCCATGTAACCTCCTTGGCTTAAGTGAAAGGCCTGATATGGAGTTACCAACACTCTGCAACTAAGTTTTCTAGCAGAAAATGGAGTAGGAAGTAGGAAGACACCCCGACAAAGACTCTACAACATAATGGGATTTGTTCAACCTTAGGGAGTGTTTGAGGCCCAGAAAGAATGAATACAACTATTCAACAACAACAAAACCCAAACAAACAGCAGCAAAAACAACAAAACCAAACAAAACAACACTAAACCCCAAACAAACCAACTACCAAACCCAGCTGACTGAAGCTGTTCATACAGGGAACCCTAACAGAAATTTCCCTTTGCATTCACTTGCTAAAAGCACACAAGATGCACATTTAGAAAATCTGGCTGTGATGAGAATTCCAAGACTGTTAGGAGGGAACTGCAAGACAACATGTACACCTACCAGGGAAGGTGTTTTATTTTACAAAAGCACACATTTATTTGCCAATTGTATTTTTAGCCAGGAAGTTTAAAAAACAGATTGACAGATCTGATGCTGACCCATTTCACAGCCCTCTAAGATTCCAGACCAGTAGTGACTGCTCTTTGTATGTGCACATTGATTTGAGACATCCAAACTCAATAAGTTTGTTTTTGTGACACATGAACTGCTCTAGATCCTGGCTTTCCAGGCAGCCCTTGATGTAGTAAGAGCTCACTTGCTTCTCCAGAGCCCTCTAGGACCTCTGACAAGAGAAGATATTATTTTGTGTATTTTGCAATAAGCTCCTAACAAGCAGAGCTGGTTTGCTTGCATTCAGGTTTGTGGGGAACTTTGCTAGACAAACAGAGAAGGGTAGGGAAGAAGAGAAAGAGGAGTTAAAAATAACACAAATTATTTCTGAGGCATCCTTTGGGTTAGAAAGTGAAGTTCCAATTAAACAGCAGTATAAGGATATACTAATTATATCTGGAGATCACAGATACCCCCTACCTGCTATTTTTCTAATTTTGGATGGAATACTGCACTGAGGCATTCCAGCTGCACACACAGGTACATCCAGATTATTTTTTTCATGTTTGCTGTAAAATACCTGCAAACATATATTACTCCTGCCTTTATTCAACTCTTTTCCACATCAATGTCTACTACCATTTTGCTCTCCTTGCCACACTTCAATGAAGATGAATCTCATCACTGAGAAAATTTGAAAAAGGAGATGGTAAAATTTGTAAAAGTGTGTAAATACTGTTACTTACAATGTTCTGTCCTAAATAACCTCACCTGTTCACCTTTCACCATAGTGAAAATTGGGTGTGTATTCCTATGCTTTGTTTGATCCCCTTTAACACCATACTTCTTACCCTATAGCTACTGTCCCTATAAGACTCATGAAAGATATTCTCAGTATTTAGCAAAGTCTCACTGTTTTCATTTCCAAAAGGAGTCAGTGTCAATGCAAAATGTGACCCAGCCACAGAGCTCCAGTGCATCCCTTTCCATTTCACACCACAGCCTTCATTAACAAGGTGATTATATTGTCCTGCCTCCAAGAGGAAGCATTCACTGGGGTGAGAGGGAGGGAAGAGGAACAGAGAACATGCACACAGAGAAAAGCTGCACTATACCTAAGAACAATATTGTACTTAAAAGAGGGATGGGGGAAGGGAACTAATGTGAGCAGATTGTTACAGAAGAACGCAAAGTCCTTACCACAATACTAATCAAACTTCCTTTGTCCTAGATACACATGCCAAGCAGGAACTCTATTTCTGCCAGAAACCATTTTCCATATGCATGACAACATTTTATCTATATAGAGAGGTAAAAGCCACAGA
>VZTB01000708.1:863648-884255 GCA_013397245.1 Thryothorus ludovicianus | reverse complement strand
AAAAAAACCCCCCAAAAAAAAAAAAAAACACTCTACAGAATTCACACTGAGCAGTGAGAGAATGAGAAAAATTCTGGAAATTTAGTTGCCTCCAATCCTGTTCCTGAGCAATTTTAGTAGGTACCTGTCACACATGCCAACCAAACTGCTGTTCTACACCTCCTCTCCTGCACTATGTGCAACAACGTGGACTCTTCAAAAATAAAGTACAATGTCACAGTGTGCAGCACCCCCGAAACCAAAACAGATCTTCCCTGCAATCCTCTCAAATTTAGACAACACATGAAGTAATGAACTGGAAAAAAAAACATGAAAGAAAAAACCCAACAAAGGCTCTCCTGTAGAACTTGATCCTTATGGGAAGACCTAAGCCACAAGCTGGCAGAGCCTGGAAGCATGTACTGCAGAATTCTCACCATATGCTTGCTCTAATCTTACATTCCTTCACAAATATCTGCTACTGGTTCCTGCCAGAGTCACTGGAGCAGAGGAACTTTTTTGGTTAACTCAGCATGGCAGTTGTGTTAATTCACTTGGCTGCATGAATCGAAAGGCCACAGATAACTGCTGGCAGAAGTGGCTGCACAAACTCAGTAGAGCATACAGGAAATCAGCTAAAACCTCTTTTTTTTTTTCTTTCTGTTGCTCACTAGAAGCAAAGAATGAGGATGCCATACTGATGGCAGAACTCACCAATTCACCCTGTTCTATGGGCAGAGAAATCTCTGCTTTATTCAGTCTTCTACAACAGACTGGGACAGTCTGTCCTTCACATATCTGGATGGGATTTCCAAAAAGAATGTATTTTAAAGCAGAAAGCCATGGTAACTGCTAGGATTCCCATCCCAGAATTTTTCTCTAGCTTCTGTGTATGGTGAGGGGAAAGTGCCTGCAGCAGTAAGACAAGTACATGTCAGAGCCCATCTCAAAGCTCTGTAAGATGTGCAAATTTCCTGGTGCCTGAAGGTTTGCTAAGTAGAAACCAAAATCAGAGTATTTTAAGTGTATTGAAGCATTTTCTATTAGTGTCAAGTATCAAATCACACACATCTATAGAAGCAGCATGGCAGAGAGATGCAGGAGGGTGAAGAGAAAAAGTTTTGATGCTGACCAGCAAAATTTAGAAATTTCCACATGAGGCAGCACAAGAATGCCAGTATCATCCCGCATACTCCACAACAAAGAAGATGAATCCCTTTTTCAGCAGGGACCTTATTGCTTGCCTTGTTAAGGTAATAAACTGATTCAGCAGACTATAAATGTAGCTTTGACCCCAGAAGAAGGCATTAAAGTTAACAATATAGGCAGTCAATTTTCCCTCATGACAGATTTTCAAACTTCAGAGAACCACAATTTTGTGTGCTAATCTGAACTGCACTGCAAATGGTCTCGAGCCTACAGGGGAAGGAAAGCTGCAGATTTTGCCGGCAAAAACAACCACTTTGATCTCTGGCATTCTGGAATACATTTTGGGACTGAGATAATCCCATTAGGACTTTCTTCTAAAACAATCAATAAGTGAAACAATGCAAAATTGTGAAGCTGATTTTAAGTTTTGGAGTTAACAGCTTTGCAAAGACTTACAGAGGGGCAGGCTCTCCCCTCCCATGGACCTCCAGTCCATACCAAGAGATGCATGCTGTCTTTGCTCACCATCTAAGCAGAAAAGCTTGTCCTGCCTGAGCTCCAAACACGTGTAAAATCCATGCAATTAATTGATAGGCATTGCCTTTCTGGTAGTTACTCATTTAGGCTTTGAGTCATGTCTTCATGCAGCTTTTGGATATCAGACTCTGCTGGTTCAGGTCATTTGCCATACACCATCGAGGCACAGCTTTGGGTGGAAAAGCTGGACTACCATGCTCTGTGTCACAGTTTCACAAGGTTCCCTTTGAATTATAAAGGTGAGACCTTTACAAGCAAAATGAAGGTTCAGAAACACACTTCTGCAGCTGCAGCACATAAAATGAGGTCTGTAACAGAGAAGACTGAAAATTCCCTCTACCCCTGCACATCTGTTCCAGGAAAGTCCCACCTCTTCTTCCCCCTTTCCACAGATAAAGGGGGAGAACAACTGTTCTTTCCCATTCACAGCTTGTGCCTGAACAAGCCTGTGCTTCTTGACAATGTATCTGGTTTATCACTTCCCCTCCAACTCCACCTTGCCTGTGCTTGACTTCTCATACAAATCCCAAAAATGTTTAACTGGCATTCTCAAGAGAAAGCAAAATAAGCTTCCACTTTAATAAGGACAGCAGCCTGAAAACAAGCATTCCTTCCTTTGCCATTTTCCTACTTCATTTCACATGGACACCACTAGTGAGAAAACACCATATTCAGAAGTTGTGCAAAGTAAAAGAAGAAAAACTGCAACTTTGCAGTCACTTCAAAATGTTTGAGCTCCACTCTATTCATGAAAACCTTCTATATACTGAGGTATCCCTGCTCTATCTCTGTGGCACATGCTTCACCTCTCTAAACAAACAAGGACTGTCTTTGTGCCTTTGTTTAAATTAAGAAAAAGAAAAAAAAAAAACCCAACCTGTCTCACAGGCTGTGATTACATCAGCAAGAGCATTCTCCTTTTCTCTATCAATCCTCCCTTACTCAGGCTTTGAAGAGCCTTTGTGTGCTGCTGCCACTTCCTTTGATCTTTCTATTTTATGCCCCAGGGCCAGCCCTGATAATATCTGCTTTGCCTGCACAGTTTTGGAAAAGGCAGCAGCACCCATTCCTGCCCAAGAGCAGCTTTGTGAACACACTGAGGCGGTGTGTGTGCCCTGTGATCCTGCAGCAGCACACACACAGACACACACAGCCTGCACACACAGACACAGCCTGCACACACAGACACAGCCTGCACACACAGACACAGCCTGCACACACAGACACAGCCTGCACACACAGACACAGCCTGCACACACAGACACAGCCTGCACACACAGACACAGCCTGCACACACAGACACAGCCTGCACACACAGACACAGCCTGCACACACAGACACAGCCTGCACACACAGACACAGCCTGCACACACAGACACAGCCTGCACACACAGACACAGCCTGCACACACAGACACAGCCTGCACACACAGACACAGCCTGCACACACAGACACAGCCTGCACACACAGACACAGCCTGCACACACAGACACAGCCTGCACACACAGACACAGCCTGCACACACAGACACAGCCTGCACACACAGACACAGCCTGCACACACAGACACAGCCTGCACACACAGACACAGCCTGCACACACAGACACAGCCTGCACACACAGACACAGCCTGCACACACAGACACAGCCTGCACACACAGACACAGCCTGCACACACAGACACAGCCTGCACACACAGACACAGCCTGCACACACAGACACAGCCTGCACACACAGACACAGCCTGCACACACAGACACAGCCTGCACACACAGACACAGCCTGCACACACACAGACACAAACACAGCCTGCACACATACAGACAAACACAGCCTGTACACACACACACAGCCTGCACAGACAAAAACACAGCCTGCACAAACACACACACAGAGCCTGCACACACACAGCCTGCACACACACACAGCTTGTACACACACACAAACACACACACAGCCTGCACACAGCCACTGCAGCAACATGTGGGCAGCCTGCCTGTGCCCTGCTCTTAGCGCCTGCATTTCACTCCTCTGGAAGAACAGATCACCATGACAAACTCATGGCTGGTCCCCCAGCCAGGCAAAGCAACAGCAGAAACCCTAGAGGAAAATGCTGCCTATTTTAGCACCTAAATTCTTGATCCTTTTCTTTTGTTCTAAAAGAAAAAAAGGCAGAGGGATAAAGCTAAAGGCTGAGTGGCAGAACAGCAGGGAAAGAAATCTAGAGATCCTACCAACAGCCAAGAGTCTGATTCTTAAATAAGATGAAAGGACACTATCATTATTATTACTACTATTATTATTATAGATAACTCGAAATTTGGAGATCTGACCTGCAGCACTATCCTCATAATCTCTTCAACAGATATAGCCAGCATTTTAATGTTACTCATTAGCTGATGAGGAAATTGCTTTTGATTGTCCCTTTAGTGGCATTGCTAAAAGGAAATTTGTTTTCCTCAGTTTCCTGTAGTGGCATCTCCCCAAAAAATGCATGCAAATACTGACAAGAGATTATTAATCCAAGAGACAAAGTGCTGCCCTAGAAAACCAGGGCAGTTTTCTGCAACGTCAGTCTGTCTAGTCCCAGTGCTGGTCCTGGCAGGAGACACCACGTGTGTCAGACCCCGTGTGCATCAGGTTTTGCCCAGGGCAAGGTTTGCTCTCCAGGAGCAGTACCCAGCAGTGCCACGCACAGCTCTGCAGCACACAGAGGATACACACAGCTCCCCACTGCTATTAACCCATGGCTTTTCCTACAAACACCATGTTTTAGTTTCCCCCAGTTGGGGCAAGTGCCACCACTGTCATTCTCCTGCCAGCTCTTGCTGTGTAGCTGTGAGAACTCAGCTTGGCAAAGGTGTAACATCAGGCCTGAGATGTCACAGGAAACACAGGAACTTTGGAAAGCTCTTTGCAGACAAGAGCCTGACCTGCTTTACACCACTCAGCAGAGGTGAATCTTTCTCATCCCAGACAGCAGCAGGGTGCATTCACTACCAGATCACACCAGAAGCACTCAAGGAACTTCCAACAGGACCCCTGCATTTCTCATGCTTTTATGGGAAGGGATATTTTTAATATGTATTTCTTGCAATCTGTCCTAATCCAAAAATTTATAAGAACTAAATAGAATTTGAAGAATTTCAGAAAGCCTTCACACTGAGACAGTGATGGCAAGACTGAAAGCAAGCCTGACTTTGCTGCCATCTCACAGTGCAGTTGCAGGCAGCTGCCTGCTCCCAGCTAAGCCCACTGCAAACTGCCTGCTACAACCCCATTCCAGGTTTTACCCTCAGCCGCTCCTCCTAGCACTTCAAAGGAAAAGTATTTTTGTACAGCCCAGCAAGGAGTGTAAACTGTTCAGCTGCTTCCAAAGCAAGATTATTTAACTCTTAAGTAGCCAATATCCCTGCCCTCAGCAAGGGATTTCTATGTAAAGGAAAAAAAAAAATTACCAGGAGCCTAAACATTAAGTTTGATGTGTTCATGACTTAACTAAAAAGTGACATGCCAACAGTCACCTTCCCATTTTTCCTCCCTCTTGGTTTGGAGGTGAGAAAGAGGTCAGAAAAATTAGGACTCATAATTAGGACTCATAGGGCCATAGAATCACAGAATGGTTTGGCTTGGAAGGGAATTTAAAGCTCATCTCATTCCAATCCCCTGCTATGGTTGGGACACTTTCCACTAGACCAGGCTGCCCCAAGCCCCATCCAACCTGGATGGGGCATCCACAGCTTCTCTGGGCACCCTGTGCCAGTGCCTCACCATCCTCAAAGTAAAGAATTTTTTCCTAATATCACACAGATACTTTCCATAACACATTAAAAATTTGTTTAAACAGCCAGAAGACATAATTTCTCTTTAGTAATGTCAAGTCAGCTATAACTATCTAAATACCTTCTGAAGTCAGGCCAAAGGTTCCCACAAATCCAGCAAACTCCAGTAAACTAAATGCTTCCCTTGGCCTCCCACCCATTCTCACACAAGTGACAAGCTGGAGCACAGACTTCCTAACAAATGAAACCTCAAATAAATCTTTGCAGAAAATATGAAAAATAGCTTGTCTGTCTTTATGCTGAGAGACAATTGTAAAGGTAGACACTCAATGTTCTGTTCTTAAACTAAAAATGGGACCAATTTAATTACTTTTGTTCCAAAGTTCCTCATGAAGTTTGAGTTTCCACACCCAGCAGTTATTTCCCTACCACTTGGGGCAGACAATGAGTGGGACACTGCCCACCACTCCCCTCCTGCTCCCTGGGGTCCCAATTTTGTTTCAGGCCCAGGTGGCCTCAATGTATATACAAACACTTATAACCCACCTTCCACCAACACAGAGATCCAGGGAAAGGCACTCATCTTTACACTAACAGAAGATGGGTGAACTTTGATCTCAAACAAGCCACTTTATTTTGTCTGACATCAGCATATATACTCAAGCATATGTACTCATATATTTCAATTACAGAATCTGAAAAAACCTTTGGGATTTACTGTATCCAAGCTTCTTTTTGCTTGGTTATTAAACAACAAAGGTTGCCTACTAATTAAACACAAGACTCTTGCTTACAGTGAGGCTGTCCATGCCATTTTTCTAATTATGCTTTTATTCCATACTTTATTTTTTATATGGCAGCTTGTCTGACTTGTATTTGTACAAGGCTACACTCAAACTTAAGCTGCATTTTCTTTACTAAGGCACATCTGTATTTAAAACTCTCAAAACCTGGTAGATATGCTGCCAAAATCTTCATCCAGATTACAACACGGGGTAAGATATTGCTGCATTTTTAGTTTGGACATTTTAGTTCTGAAGTGTTGTTTTTTTTCCTCTCACACACCCAGCTGATACTTGAAATAACTACACCTCTTAGCAACACAGAGAATGAAAGTTTGGATAGATCCAACTCCTCATTGCTTTGTCAAGTGTTATCCTGTACCTGCAGAATGGAGAAGGGTTCATTTGGAGAGTGCTGCAGGTATATAAAGGTAAGTCCCTTCCTCTGAAGGATAAAATAAACAGTGTCAGCTGCAGCACTGCCACAGCAGCAGCAGCACCATCATTATGATAGCTTTGTAATAAGGATTTGGGATTTGCCACAGTAAATAACTGCGTTCCCACATTGCTTTCTGTCTGGGAGCATTAAAATTTCTCTTTTCTTCTCCCTTCTTTTCACCAATCTCACTTATTTCAAGGTGGTCCCAAAGCTCTGAGAGCAGGACAGAATTACCATTAGGAAAGTCAGGGGGGCTCATGTGGAAACCACAAGCAATAAAACTGGTGTGTGCATGTTAAGCACACATACTCTGGGTGTGCAAGGCAATGAAGGATAGCAAACTGCTTTTGCCTCAGACCCAATTTTGTGGAATGGAGGAAGAACCTCAAGTTCTTCTCCTAAAACTCTCAGGAATCTTTAACCAGCAGCCCATGAGCTGCCTCTTCTGACCTCTCTATGGTTACAAAACTATGGTTTCAAAGTTAAGAACAGTCAGAACTGAAGAGAAACTGTAAAATTATGATTTTCTGTGAGCATTTAATGTGATAAAGTTGTTAATATCATGATCATAGTTTTCTGCAAAGACCTGTCTCAGTACACAAGATGTACAAACGGAGTAAGGGTTAAAAAACTACAGAGGTTACCACCTATAAGAACTTCTTACTTGAATGCAAGTTGAAAAGTTAGCTGTCAAATGATCCTGTGCAAACCTGAAACTGGCTACAAAGCACTCTCAATATATAGGATTGAGAGGGCTGCCTGAATAGCTCCTTCACTGAGCATCTCTACAGAACATGGGTAAGCAACTCACACGAGAATATACAGAAATAACAGCCAGTTCTACATTACTCAGGTTTTTGAATTGCCACTCAAAATATTCACTATTCTAGGTGCTGCATTACCTCCCTTAAAAAACTACAGAATTGCAACACTCACTGCAACAGCTGCATCACTCACTCAGCAGCAGAGCCTGAGGAGTCAGCACAAACTCTACATACAGACAGGAGACCCAACATTTCAATTCTCTTTTCCAAAGACTGTGGAAACAGCTTGGGCAAATCCCAAGAGCAGGCTTCCCAGACAGATAAAGCAGAGAGAACTCCATGGAGCTGTACTGTGAAAACACAGCTGTGGCTGTTTGCAAAACTTTGCTGCTGCAGTTGACAGCTACAAGGAAAGTGTGCCACAGGGAATTTCGATGTCAGGCAGCAGTGCCTGTGGCTGAATGTCCAATCCAGTGCTCAAGGTCGATTGTCATGCCCGGTCCTTCCCAGTGCTGAACTGGAAGACAGGACAGAATCCAAAATATTTGATAACAGATCACTATTACCTGGAAGCAGTATTAACTTTATATTATCATTTTTGCACTAATGATTGATGCAAGGGGATGTGTCAGGCCTGAAAGAGCCATTGAATTGTATTTTGAAAGTTAAATGATTGCTCTAATATTTAATCAGGGGAAAATGAAGCTCTACCTTTCTCATTTTCAGTCTAGAGACATCTTCAATCAATGCAGCAGCTTAAAATCTCACACTACAATTTCAGAAACTTGATTTGGATTTGGGTAGGTAGGCTGGGGAAAGGCGGATAGCAAACACTTAACACAAAATGTACTATAAAATGAAGTTGATGACAAATTTTCAGTATTTGTTATATGGACTACAAAAGTAGCATTTTACCTAACAGACTAGATACTGATGCAACTATTCATGCATGACCCACCTTTTGGGCAATATTAGAGCAAAAAAAAATAAATCCCGCTGGAACTTTGAAATGTGTCTAAATAGCCAACTTTTGGATCTGCTTATTTGCACTTTAATTCTCTCTGTCAGATCCCTAATTTTGACCCTAGGAAGGGCACTGAACTGATTTCCAAAGCACTACTAATTAGCTTTATTCAAGAAAGGTAAGGTCTCTTGAGATAAAAAATACCAACCCTAGTTTCTCTGCCTGTGACCCATCTGTAAGTAATTTCATCATGAAATATCAGAATATGACAGAAATAGTGCCACCTATAAAATTGTCCTGAAGGATAACCATGCTTCAGGCACCAGTGATTATTTTAACAGACTCTGCAGGGCTGGGTTGGGAATTCCAAGATTCTGCACCACCTTGGCATTTCCCTTCAGTGTCCCTTGAGACCTGGTCCTTGTCAAGGGACCAGACATAAGACATATTAAAAATAACACTTAAGGAGCATCACATATAAGAAATTCTCTCTTTTCCTAATTTAATTCTCTTTTACTGCACATTTGTGGCTAGATATAATAAAGACAAAGCTTTTATCAGATACCTCCAACTGCAGGACTAAACCAATCACACTTCATAACAAACCAAAGCTTCCTTCTCTATCCTCAAAGATAAAAGGGAAGAGAAACTCAGCTACACAAAGATTAACTCTGGATTAGTTAGAGGTTATTATACTTTTTTCCTGTCTTTATTATAGAAAAGTGGGGTTGAAACATTAGGATCATGAACATTTATTAATTCTCTTGCAAATCATTTTCACCTTGAAGTTCAGAAACAGTTGTGTGTTTCCCTGCTAGTACCCTGAGAATTCCCACAGGAACTAAAAGGAATCAGAAAGTGAGAACTCAAAGACAAGAAAAAGGAGCCGGGAAAGAAATCAGAGGTCAAATCTAATTTTTTTTTTTTCTCCCTTGCTCACCCACCAGATTTAACATCAGTCCCTGCCTGTCCATCAGAAACAATCTCAGGCTGTGACCAGCACCAGAGCCCTTCCAGAAAGCTGCTCCCCACCTCCTCTCCATCCACCCCAGACAGCAACAACGAGGGCTTGGAAGAGCAACCTGCAGGACAGCAGGGGAGAACTGCTGCTCTGCCAGCATTAGCTGCCAAATTTTAAACACCAGGAATGAAGTTTATTCACCCACTGAATAATCCAGTACCTGCCTCAGCACTACAAATATGATTCTAGAGTCTTAACATCAGAGATCAATTCCCCACCAGATAATGAGAGATAGGAACAGGCCAACATCAGAAAATGTAAGTATTTTCCTAAAACATGCATGATTTCAAAGCAATCTTTTCTATCATTTCAGTTAGGCAGCATATGTTCACCTGTTGCTAAGCAGAGCATATGTTTTGTTCTAACCCATTTTGTTCATGCTCCCAATAATTTGCTTCATTCACTGTCAGCAGTCATCCCTCAGCATCTGCAAGGACATTTCATTGATAGGTTTCTAAATGAACAGTAAAAAAACCCAACCAAACCAAAAAACACAGCTACTCATAAAGTCCCAGTCAAACAGCACATTCATAATTGCTTTAAAGTTCACTACACACTTATAAAGGTACTCTCCATCCTTAGCAAATAAGGTGAAGGAATTTAGATATTGGTGGGGTTTTTCTAAAATATATTCTTCTAGCAGCTGTCTCACCTTGAAAAGGTAAATAAAACCAACTCCTCCTTCCAGAGGCACAGTTTGTAATGTTGATTCCATGTAACACAAACAGCAAAAATCTGTGAATTCATGTAGAGATTCTCCTTCAGACTAAGAAATGCTATTCTGTGCTGAGAAACGGAGCCCTGCAGTTGGGCATGGATATGCCACATTATCATACTGCTACCAGGATTAAATTCCTCTATTATACAGTTCATGAAGCATTCTTTAAAGCAGAGTAGCCATAACCACCATGCCTCTAAAGGCAGAGAAGGTGCTAGAGGACATTCTCCAGCTGGGCAGTGTTTACAGTTTGCTACAGCCCAGCAACTGCTTTAGGATGGCTTTCTTCGAAGGCTTGTTCAACTTCTCTGTTGTTCTTTTGAGCAGCTCTTGTTTGTTGTTCCAAGCTTTTTT
The DNA here is from genome assembly GCA_013397245.1 of Thryothorus ludovicianus. Lineage (NCBI taxonomy): Eukaryota > Metazoa > Chordata > Aves > Passeriformes > Certhiidae > Thryothorus > Thryothorus ludovicianus. Next base: position 873,767 of record VZTB01000708.1, on the reverse strand, counting down.
TTTTATGGTGAGAATGCTATAAAAAAGTCAAGTTCCCTGTCCCACAGCTTTCCCTTGACAGATACTCAGGATTCCCACCACTTTTCTTGGTTGTTCCTACCTGGGTAAGTCCTAACCTAGGTCGAAATTCTGCTGTCTTAATAATAAGAACAGATTGCATCAATTTGTGTATTCCGTTCTAGAGACTGCAGAACCCATTTTATCAGAAATATGTTTATAATGATAAGATTTCAATATTCACCAGTACTTGTATAGTACAGCTGCTAAATATATATATATATATAATTCAGCTTCTTAGTAGTGCTAGTCTGACAAATACCTTTATCTACGAGGTTATTCACCAGCAACATCCTTCCCACCCAGTATGTTTTATTGCTTACACAGGAAGCAAATATTTTCTCAGCTTCCCAAATTTGAATTCTAAGACACCAAGAGCAACTTAAGGATGGAAAAGTAATTTGATTTGCAAAAATTCTCATTGCAATAACATTTAACTAGATGTATGCTACTGTCTATTACTTCCTACTAAGACAAAAGCACACTGACAGAGGGAATTACAGAATCATTATTAAGATCAAGTCCAACACCAACTGGAAAAGGCTGCACCAACAGAGAAGTGCATCTACAAATGTCTAAACCCACAGATCTTTTCCTCTGTAGGCCGTGCATTAAAACAAATTGTCATCACTGAAAGACAGAATTTTTTACAAAGTGAAACCAATAATACACAAAAAATCTGCTGCTTCAGTAATGGTGTTCCAAGTTTACCTAGGAGATTATCCTGTAACACAAACTGTACAGAACTTCACAACAAACAGCAGAGCAGGACACAGGAATCTGCCCCAACTACCAGCATCCACACAGAGAAATTCCAGGAAAAAATGTAATTCCTTTGCTGTCCCAGTTGGCCATGGCAAAGTTTCTGTGGGTCAGGACACCAGCAATAATGGAGCCCACATGACAGTCACAACACAGGGCTAAGAGGATAAAGGCAGGGGAAGGAGGAAAAGAGAAGGCCACAGCAAAAGCTGAGGGAACACTTTCTTATGATACATGTGCTACCTCCTGGGACAACATCAAGGTAAAGGTTCAAATCACGAGGCCTAAGACACCAAAGCCAGGGGCATTTTAAGTGTCCAAACCCCACACCTCTGTTTCTTTAGTGCAGTGCCAGCTCTGAGCAGCCCACTCTGAGCAGGGAATTCACTGAGGCAAAGCCTGAGATGGGTTAAAACCTGAATGAACGCTCATTCCTTAGGTAACTTTTTTAAGACTCCTGCCCAAGTCTGGCCAAAGCTTCATTCAAGTCAAACGATCTGAGTGGCAGTTTCCTTCTAAAACTTTTGTCCATAATTTCTGATCAGCTCCTACTGAGAGCCAAATCCTGAGTCTTCAGTTCTTCTCCACCACAACCTGCTCCTTCCTTAGGGTCTGTGACAAACACTTCTGTGATTGCTGAGAATGCTCCAGGTCTGACCCACTGCAGACCCACCTGAGTTTATACAGTTAATGGAGAAGGATTCACTGTAACTGGGTTTTGCTCAAATTCTATTTTATTGCATCTATCTCTTTTACAATGTGTCTATAGCAAGGCTCAAACACTGAGCTTCAATCCAGTTACTGGACTAGCCCCAAGCTGCAGGAACTAGAAAGGAAACCAAGTGGTTCCCCCTGTAAGCAAGTATTTGAGCAATATTTCTGGTAACATAAAACCACTCTGATGTCTACAAATCCAAAGGAGACCAAAGAGTAAACAGAGGGAAAGAAATTTTGTTGTGTGAGGAAGAACTTCTGCTCCAGTTAAAAAGAATACATACTGGAGTGATCTGAAGCTGCCTATAAATATTCAAGAACATCAAAGCCGGTCCTGTTAAATTAAAAATGCTGTCACACAGATAGGAACTAGCCTCTAGCACTGCCAGCTTCAACATGTGAGCCTCTGATCTGAGAGGCAGAGGCTCAGCTCTTCAAGAAATTTTATTCAACATAAGAAGAGGAAAAGAAAGTGAACTAGCAGTTGAGTTTAATAAGGTTATTAAATACCTTACGAGTGAGCTAAGTAGAGCTTAACTCTTTCAGGACACTTCAGCCCTTTCACTGAAAAGGACAGTAGCTTCTTCACATGCAAATTCCAAGGCTGGGATGGCTCTGGGCTCCAGGAACGTTCCTATCCAAGCCCCTGAAACAAACACTTAACACAGACTTTGGAAACAGGGGTTCTGTTCGTACTGCACACCTCACACACACATTTGTGCATACATCTTGGCTGACTGCTTCACATCAGGGATCTATGTTTAATACTAAAGCTGGCCAGAAAGATTTCAGATCACCTTCCCACAGTTGCCTGAAGACAACAGGAGTGGTAGACAACAGGAGAGCAGACCACTTGATTTGGCTTTGGTTATTTGAGGAAGTCTGGTGTGAAATTTACCCCAATCCGCAACTACAAGTGTGTTATTTCACTGTAGAAAAATAGTCTGTATTCTCAGTATCCAAACCCAAAAATACTATCCCTGACAGTTCTGAATGGGGACAGGGGGAACTCTGGCAGAGTAGCTTTCTCAAACAAAATAATGGAAAACTGAAATACAATCAGACTTTGGAAGTTTTTTTGCATTAACGAGTCCACAATGTCTTTTCTTCAGATACAGTTTTGGGATGCAAAAGACAGTTAAGGAGGCAAAACACTGCCAGCTACCAGACTGGGGATACCTTGTCTCTGAGCAAAAAGAGGTCTCCAGACCTTGGCTCCTCTTAAATACTGAACTCAGCAGCATCCCTTGGCACTGTTTCAAGAGCTCATTTCTTGCTCCCAGCCCTGCTACACATCATCCAGGATATCTGCCAGCTTGGCATCTAGATCCTAAAGTGTTCATCTACTCTTTTATTCTCACAGCAGACAAGACAGCATCTGCTCTAAGAGGCTTCTAAATAAAAACAAATCAGATATGAGAAAGTATGCTGGACCTATTAAAATACAATACTGGAATGGTAATCAATACCTTTCCCTGTCATATCATACACAGCTTTAGAGACTGCCTTAGGAGAAAACCCAGCGTGCCTCAGAAAAGGGCAGCAACTGCTACAGTGCATATCCAAACCTCCAAAGCCAGCAAGGACAGGATAAACCTCGTGCAGCAGGAACAGAAAACACCAGTGCACACAACTGGCATGCTGTATATATAATATTGATGTTTTATCTGTGAGACACAGGTATTATTATTGTTGCTGCTGCAATTAGTGTAAAACCAATCAAGGCTCAATTAAGAGTGCCACCTTTTAGCCAAGCCCAAACAAGAAGTCTATAAATCTTCAAAGGCAGCCTCGGTGAGGAAAATAAAACAAAATTTAAAAAACTCCACAGCCTTTAAAAGAGGTTCTTCTCCATGAACCAAAGAATTGTGAAATTGTCCCATCAGTGTATAAAAACCGAATAGAATACCTTCTGCATTTCCAATTCAGTCCTTCAAAGGAACATTTCTTAATGTGTCATCAAAGCAGACAGTTTAAAAGCTCAAAAGTTGCAGTTCCAAAGGTGAACTCAACTGCAAGTTTGGTTTGAGCCTCTTCTGCTTGGGGGAGGAGGGGAATGGATAAAGCAAGAAGTAGAGAAGAAGGATTTTTCGCAGCCACGTTTAAACCACTTGTTATTGTGTATATTTTTTTAAAGCAGTCAAAAGCTTCAAAGTAGGAAAACAGATCTTGGCACAAACTAGGCTCTTTTCTGAATTAAAAGCAATTTTTCAAACACTACAATCAGAAGTATTTGAAAGTTGCTTACCAAGCACATGCAATAAATTCACGGCAGGAGGCACATACTTGCAACATGCATGCCTGTACAGCTAATTAAACAGTTGTACTCAAACCATGACTGCACGCTCTAAAATATGCCTTTAGTTCTTCTCAGGCCAGTCACCTCCTCACTGATTCTTCCATTTGCTTTACTACTGAAAATTATGCAAAAAAAAAGCAGCTTAAGTTCAAGGAAACCAACAGAAAGCTTAAGCTGACCACCAGCTTTAGAAAACAACTAAAATCCTCACATTAATGCACCGAGTACCATGCGTCTGGGAAGCCTAGAGAGTCTGCATATATTAAGCTGCATATTTAAGGTTGTACTTGTGTCTGGAACCTAACAGGCACCTAATCAACCTTTGTAAACTGGCTCTTCATCTTAAAACCAAGTGCAACAACAAAAGTCTCAAAGCAGCATGAAAAGGAAATTCAAAAAAATGAATGAAGGCAGTCCGGCACTGTGAAGAGGACACCCTAAGTCACCAGAGGCCTGTTTTCCTGAGCACTACTACTCAAACCTAATGTAAGCACAGCTTCACCAATGGGATAAGTGGAGTAAAGTGCAAATTTTGGGAGTCTCAATTGAGTACCTGAAAGATCACGCTTCTCTGGTCATCTCTGGTTTGTGCCAAGCAGTCGAGAAAAATGCAGAAAATAGAATTACTTTTTTTCTTTATAAGAATCTTCTGTTGCTGTTTCAACAACTTCAAACCACATCTTTTTTAAAAACAATCTATTTTTCCTTTGCTGATCTCGGTGAGTGTAAAGGGCCCTTCTTTTAAGCCAGGAAACAAGAAATAAGGCCAAGCATTCAACTTGCATTCACTCTGGTTTTATGTGAAGGCACACACTCTGGTTAGAACATATTTGAATACTGAAGGGCAAATGCCCAAAACAAGAGACAGTATGCACCAGTTAACACTTAATGCTTCCTAAATGAAGCACTTCCAATGTAGTAAGTGTATTAATGCAAATACATGTACCACCTACATAACTGGGTAGAACATACAGCAGATTACTGCATCCAGATCTTATCTTCCCTTAACCAGTCCAGTGCTGGCCTCCTGAAAGCATTCGTACTTTGAAAAACCATTTCTGAAAGTTATTTTGGTTCAGAAGGGCCTCACTTTGCAATTCCAAAACAAGAACTAGAAGACTGTAATAAAAAAAGGGAGCCTTTTTAAATACACACTCCACCACAAGATGGTATAAACTGGAAGAAAATTACTATGTATGCTAATCAATGGTTTTATACAACTACTCAAGACTTTCCTATAAGATCCGCTCGCAGTAGAGCTGCCTGGATTTTCTTCCCTCCAAGCCTGCCACAGTGAATTATGGCCTCTGCACACTTCACCTGGTGTCATTTCACAAGCCCTGCACTGGGCAGAGCACTAAAGAAGCAGCTGGGCTGTCCAGTGAAGGCACCAGAGAGGTGCTCAGGGGGACTGAGCACCAGTTCCACCCATGGCCACAACTGCTGGTAACACCATGAAGTAGGCTGTAATTATACATAAACCACTGTAGTCACATAGATCCAGTCTAAACATAAATAAATATATAGACATGAAAAAAAAAAAATCTCCAAATGGATCCATGTTTAACAGTTTTTGAGCACCAGTTCCCTCTGAGATTTTTTCCTACTTCCACTTCCCAAACAAGCAAGAGGAGCACATGGAAAAGGAAGTGGTCAGCATCCTGCCACCAAAGGCAAGGTTTTCAACAGTACAGTCCTTCAGCATCTGTGAGGAAGTTTAACTAATCATATAGACATATGCAGAAAAGTTACCTGAACTCCCATAGACTATTTTCCCCACTTGATTCCCCACTTTTACTGGGAAGAACAGAAATTGCACAGGCTGCTCTGAGTATTGAGCCAGTGCTGTGGGTTTTCTTCTTTTATTTACTTACTTAACCTACTTTATTCTTCTTCTTCTAAATGGGTCACATTAGCATTTTTTGTTCTTTCCACTGTAACTTCCCCATAATTTAATATCTTTTATTGCATTTTCTAACACTGTGCCTCCCACCTTTTCGTCAAGGGACTGCCTTAGTCTTGCAACAAGGTTCTGATAGAAGGATTCTGGTATTGCTGCAGCTCTGTGCAAAGACACTTGAGCTTCCTCCAGAACCAGCAACTCATCACTGAATTTGGTACCTCATCTTTGGATCAGCCCCCTCCTGTGTCTTTTCACCACCATTCTAATATCAATCTTAGATATTGCAATGTCGAAGAATTAATAAAAAATAAGCATCCTTATTCACAACATCACAGCTAGAAGCCAAAGAACAGGCAATCTTTACAAAATAAGCCAGCAATGATGTGACTGGGCTGGAGCTCAGGGTGTGAGGACAGCGCTCAGTGTTAAGACAAAACAGTACAAGGCAATAAAATCCTAAACAAAACACCTTAATGGGCTGTCTTCAACTGCCCCCCACATCACAATAAACAACTGAATAAAGCATGATTGAAACTTTAAAAAAAAAAAAAAGGACTGAGGGAGGGATGAAACTGTGAAACAGCTGGACCAATCTGTCCTGATATCAAGCTGCCTGTGCATTACACCCTACAAAGGCTGTCCAGGTACAACAACCATGCAAGTCTTTGCCTAAGTGATCTCTTATTTTGAAAGCTAATTATGCTTCCTTCAAGGACATGATGACAAAGCAAACCTGAACCCCAGATTGTGCCTGATGTCCTCAGGATCATTACTGCAAGCCACAGATTTACAGTTAGGTATGGAAACTAACACAAACCCAATCACGGGCGTTTTCATATTCTAAGAGGATAACTAGCAAAGAAAACATTCAATAAGACAGTGACTCAAAGCCACAAATAATTCCACTTCCTCATTTTGAATGGCCTTCAGGCACTCAGCAAGAAGAAACTTAACCTGCATGATCACAAAAGAACACCCAAAAAAAACCCGAAAATACATATTTTTGTCTTCCACTCTCAAAGGACAGAAACATTCCTTTGACTCGGCCTCCTCTGATCATGGCTAGACATCTTCTGTATCTGCAGTTATTTCAAGTCACTCCTTTCAACACCATTAAAAACTGCCAGTGCTTCAGAGTGCAGTTTGCAACCTTCAGCAGCTTATGCATTTTGAGAAAACAGAGGAGAGACTCAAAGCCATTGAAGTAAGGAGTGGGAGGAAGAAGGAAGGAAGGAACACACAGCACTGTCTTGCAGTTTGAAGCCTCCCCACCTTCTACAAGAGAAAGATGGGTAATAATGTGCTACTAGGAAGTGTCAGGCAAGAAGCTGGGAAGTGTCCCACTTCTGTTTTCTTCCTGGAGCTTCAAGTACTGAGTTAGGCTTGTTCTCCCCAGACTGTTACCTTTTAAGCACAAAAAATACATGCAAGTGGAGACTGTTACATCATCTACACACTGCTCCAGTTCAATGGCTACATAAAGTTCATCCCCCTGCTGAGGCTCCCAAGCAGAAACAAACCAACCAAAACACAAACTTTTGTTGCACAAGAAAAACCACGCATAATATCCTCAAATCTCTCCTCCATGCTGCTTCTCTCCAAATCTGTATAAATCAGTAATCCACCCATATTACTGCATTCAGCAGTACCTTTAAGGCAAGAGTACAAAAAAAGTAAGACTAAAAGAAAACTGACAATGATGGATGCACATAATTTAAAGTTTTTTACACATCACAGGCATAAAATTTGATCCTGTTTCCCAAGCACCTCACCTGAGCAGTCCCATCACAACCATAACTTTATAAGAAACACAACATTAGATGCTCCACACCTTAGCTATCAAGCTGAACAAGCAACAGAAACAGGATCTTGCCAGCTGCAAGTAGATTAAGATACATAATCCCACTCTGAGCAATAAAGCCACTGCTAGTCAAATCAGTGATTTTTACTGTCCCAGCACTGTCAGTCTGGCCATGTAACACTGAGTTTGAGACAAAACTACATCTGAACTTTTGCCCTGAATGGTACGAGAAGTTTCAACCATAGGCAGTTCTCCAGTCATAATTTGTTTTAAAGCAATATATCATTTCAGAGGTTTCAACAAAGTCTGGTTTTCACAGTCACTCTCTAACCAAACATCTGCAACTTCCAATCTCTCAACCATATCAATGGCCAGTATCCTGCCCCAAGAAACACGGGATATTCCAGAATGCCAGACACCACCAAAATGGTCAGACTTTGGAGCAGTTTAAGGACCAGCTGACACAGCAACACAAGGATGAGTTTGCTGAATACAAACTGTGGCCACATGAAAGAAGACATATGAACATTTCATCTCTCTGAAGAGTTATTCTGGGGAGACACTTGACCCTAATAAGATTCATTCACAATAACTTGAGAAACAATATAATAGCACACCACTAGTGGATAGGAATCTGACCAATAACCAGTTCAGGAGTGGATGTATGACCTATCAAAAGCTGAAAGTGCATTGTTTCTTAAGGTTGGGGTTTTTTTTTGTTCAGACTTTCAAGACCAATGAGTAATTGATGCTATTAACATAAACAAAAGTAAGCCTTTGTGTAGTCCCAAAACCACAATTCCTTTGATCCATTCTTTAATGTGTGCCTGATTTTCAAGACTTTCTAATATTTCTTCTTAAAGAAAAACGCATCTTATTCTTGAAAGAGCTGTGTGCACTGACAAAGGGGCTGGGGCCAAGAAGAGCTTGCTTCACTGACTGATGTACAGCTAGCTGCTGCTGAACAGGTTCTGAGTGGCAACAGCTTCATGAGCCTTTTCTAAAGCTCACAGTGAACTTTAAATGGTGATCCAGAACAGCAGATCCAAAATGTTCTATAAAAACACAGCCTAGCTGAAAAAAGGGAGGCAAGACAATGCTGTGAACATCTTTATCAATTTTGGCTCTCATAAACTCTCTTTCAAGGACGAGATAGAGGAAGCAGGACACTGACAAGAGATGTTATGTGTGTTCTAAAATCTCAACAGTGAAAACACAACTGATAATATTCAGTCTAGCTGCTCTGGAACAGTATCTGCCAGGTTCTGTCCCCTGAAAAAAAGAGCAGCACATACAGCTCATGAAACAACAACAAAAAAAAAATCTAAACCTGTCCACGATACGTGTTATCTAGCATGCATCCAGATGAATAAGCAAATCAATTTCTGAGTGATAAATGACTGTAAAAGATTTACCACATCATGTGGCTTTCTCTGTAGTCTTTCCTGTTTGGGGTGCTGTCTATTCAGGCACGAAGAGGAAGCAGACAAGTGATGTTACAAACAATAAGACCTGCAAAACCTATTTAATACACTTGTTTAAAGTTCTACAAATCTGAGTCTTAACAGAACAGTTTATTTTTCCTCCACTTTTACTTACAGTCACCAAGAAAGCATGACCTCAGTAAATGGCCTATGTTCTGTAATACTAACATCTGACACAAAAGGAACCTTTGAAGTCTCCTGCTGGCCCCAAAGACACTATTAAGTCTTAAAATGAAAAAGCACTAAAAGGCTAAAACATATCCATGTCAGTTTCAGCCCCTACCAGCACCACCTCTTCTAAATGTCATAATTATAACTTAATTGGTCCATCCCTCTTTGCTCTGAAAAATTACCTTACATCAGCAATTTGTCCTCACTACTCTTCTGCCTTCAAAAGAACTTTTATAAGAAATCATCCCAGCTAAAACAGTTTTGAAATACCAAGTATTCATAACCACTATTCCCTAGTTTAAAAAAAGTTACTTTGATAGTAATGCATTTGTTCATAGAGTTTTAACAGTTGTTTTTAGAACCGACTTGCTACTAGTTAGATTCTTTCAAATTTTGTATGTATATTTACGTGTGTATGTATGTGTACATATGCATACATACATGGAACACAAACCAACCTCACAGCTGTTAAAGAGAAATAAAGATTGCTATTGGCACTTGCTTAACAGTCAAACCTACTAGAACACCATTCAAGTAATTTTTCTCTACTTAGCCAAAGGGGGGGAAAAAATAAAGACAGCAATTACAGGCGACTCCAAAGGAACTAGACAAGCACTTCAAGAGTTTCAATAAGAGCAAAGGATAGTTGCGTTCAGTCGAAGACAAGATGCATTTCTCTGGTGGGCAAGTCAAGCACAGCTCTGTGACGCGGTGGAAGCCCCGCTCCGAGGCAGCCCGAGCGCAGCAGTACCGGGTCCAGCTCCGCGCAGCTCTGGGCACGGAGCGGGCAGCGACCGGCACAGCCCGAGGGCGCAGCCCCCCATTACTGCCGCGGCACTTCCAGTCCGGGCCCCGCCGCCCCCGGAGCGGGGCAGCCCCGCACGGCTCCGGCCGCGCACCGCCGGCAGCTCCGGGACAGCCGGGGGCC